>JAFBJQ010002187.1:0-86306 GCA_016785345.1 Trinectes maculatus
TTGGCATGGGTCAAAAATCGGACCAAAACGTAAGGGGTTAGTATGTCGAACATGGCCCAAAATGGACATTGTTTAAAAGTGGAAAAAACGCGCTAGATTGGCAGAAGATAGCGTGAAATCATCCCCTAGGGTGATATTTTCTCCATTAGACGCCAGAAAACCTCATTTCGGCATGGGTCAAAAATATGACCAAAATGTAAGGGGTTAGTATGTCAAAAATTGCCCAAAATGGACATCGTTTAAAAGTGGGGTGAAATCACCCCCCAGAATAATATTTTGTTGGTTTCAAAAATGGCAAAAAATTTAAATTAAAAAAGTCAAAATGTCAAAAGTCAAAAATCATAAAATAGTCATAGTAAAATATGGCATCAAAAATCTTGTAAAAACATTACAGTTTTATACGTCGACAAAAATGACTAGAAAAGGTCATTGTATACAATTTCATCAAAAATGAAAAAATATTATAGTATAGCATGACATCAAATATCATGTAAAAACGTTACAGTATATTATGTTATCAAAAATCGTGAAAAATAAAATAATGTAGTTGTCAAAAATGACCAACAAAAGTCATAGTATAGTACATCGTCCAAAATTATGAAAAAACAGTATTGTATGTCATCAAAAATTATAGAACAATATCATCGTATAGTGTGTCGTCACACTATGTCTAAAATATAATATCATAGTATGATATTGTATGAAAAATCATTTAAAAACTTCATAGTATATTACTGCATCAAAAACCTGTAAAAACATCATAGTCTTTGATCTTGTCAAAAACTGACAAAATTTAATTTTTTCAGAAAAACGTCAAAACTCGTCAAAAAAGTTATAGTATAGTATGTTACTGAAAATGACCAAAAAAGGTCATAGTAAAGAATGCCGTCAAAAATTATGTAAAAACGTAATTTTATAGTTTGTCGTCAAAAATCTTACAAAAAATCATTGTGTAGTATGTCATCAAAAATTATGAAAAGCATTATAGCATGGTATGTTGTCAAAAATCATAAAAATACGTCATAGTATAGTATGTTCTTAAAAACAAAGTAAAAACAACATAGTATAGTATGTTCTTAAAAACGAAGTAAAAACGACATAGTATGGTATGTCGCCAAACGTAAAAACGTTTTTCTTCGTTTTTGACATTTAAAAAAATCGTCCTCTGTTGAAGAATGTATTTTTTCATATTGAAATTAAAAATTTAAATTTATGTTTGGTGAGATAATATACTATGACCTCTTTTTGATATTTTTGATGACATGCTATTTATACTTTTTGGCTCCAGGGCCACATTTGGTTTGTAAAACTGACCAGCAGGCCAGACCATTATTAAATCATGACATAAAAACATCATCAAACATCTGTGAAAATCCATTTCTATTTCTCCACTCTTTAATTAATAAATTCATATATAAATAAAACAACTCACCATTGATGGATTTCATGGGTACAGTGTTGCTGGTGACACTATTATAGCCAGTGTATCAAAAGAGGCATTTTTGTTGTGGAAATCCACAGGACAGTGCTCAGGTGTTCATCAGTACGCTGGGCTCAGTGGTCTCTTTTGTTTATGTTCATCACACATAAGTGTAGTCCAATAACACCAACTTCTGTGTAACTGTGCCAGTTATTGGATGTAAACTCTGTCCCTTTTATTAAGGCATAAAACATATCCAGATTGACAGAGTTGAATTGTCATTTAGGAGTCAGACTGGAGATCAATCACTCCAATTATAATTCCCATGTTTCATGATCCAGTGACCGGGGACATGACTTCTCAGAGTTTTCAAATAAGAGTCTTGACGACAGAATCATCCAAGCCGATTGTCCTGCTTTTGACTGTACTGCGTTGTTTGTAAGTCTGTTTCACCTTGGAGGTTTTTATGTTTGAATACATATCATGTTTTTCCCTTGTAGCTTCATGTTCGGCTCTTTCATGTGTGATAATATGTCCACGGTCAAATCACAAAGCCAGTGTGTGTCTTTCAGGTCAGGAAAATCACCGGATTTCACCATTAACGCCAAAAATTATCCAATTTCGCCTCCTTCACTCTTCATTTTTCAATATATCTGCTGTTTGTTGTTAACTCAACACTCGCTGTCAAACTTCCACTGTTTTTACCCACCAGCTGAAAGGTCATCAGGTCAACAAAAGAAGAGTGACCTGATGTTAGAAAAGGCCTGGTGTAGTTGTGATGCGCCATCTGGTGCTCTGGTGGTAGCACTTAAATATAACAGGAAAACAGGAAAACAGGAAAACAGTGCAGTGAATATTCCAAATGTAAATATATTATAGGATTGCTGTTAATGTAAAAGCCTGGCCGGCTGGATTAAACAATATCTCGGGCCGGACATGACCCATTGTTTGCCAGCCTCTGTACTATACTATGTGCATTTTTTGATAATTCTTGACAACATACTAATACTATTTCTATCATTTGGGACAACATACTACACAATGACATTATTGTTTTGTGTAATACTACAATTTATAATGTCTACATACAGCATTATGTCTGACTGTTCCTATAGAAACCACGGTTATCTGATATTAGAAACCACGGTTTTCTGATGTTAGGGTATTAATGTTACTCTCTTAGATAGTTCTTATTTTAATTCACACATTTTTCCCTTCATTAGGACACGACCATATAACCCCAGGTTTCATTTTGACTTGTAGTGATACTGAACACTGCATGTCTTCCTGTCCCTTATTGTTGTTCTGTAGACTCGTGGCAATGCTCTGCTCCTCATCATTACCCTGGGAACTGGAGGAAGCTTTCAGATCGGCTACCATATGACTGCTTTAAGTTCCCCCTCACCGGTGAGATACATTACTTTTACACTCTTGTGTTTGGCACTTCACATGCAACCACCCGTTTTTGATCGAGGCTGGCTGAATGTACAGTTTAGAGGCTTTACAATTAAACTGTAAAATATGAATCCTTAATTACATTTGTTTTATGAATTTTATGAAGACAAAACATTGTATAAATGCATTTTTTACAGTGTATATATCAGCCCATATATCCATATGATACATTTTTACTAATTATCTGTATTGATATCAGTCCCTTAAAAATCACGTTTTTTGGGCTCTGGAGGACTTGTTAGTGTAACCGAGACAGGTGCAACAGTGTACTTTAAAACTTTCTGTGCAGTATATACAGAGTTTCATCAACAGCAGCTGGTATCACAGATATGAGGAGATTCCACCTTCCCAGACAGTCACCATGATCTGGTCTCTTATTGTTTCCTTGTTTGCCGTTGGGGGACTGTTTGGGGCTGTCAGTGTCAAGCTGATCTCAGGCAAGCTGGGAAGGTGAGTAAAGGTCTCAATGCAGCATGTGGACCTGAACTTTGATTTTCATTATGAGACATGAAGGGATACTTCCTCCTCCACCAGAAAAAAGACAATGATCTGCAGCAGCCTCATTAACATTGCTGCAGCAGGGATCCTGCTGATGAGTAGACTGGCCAGTTCTTATGAAATGGTCATTGTGGCAAGGATTCTGTTTGGCTACTCTGCAGGTGAGCCAACAGGACATATTCACAGCCACAAACATGATAAACTGTACATATAAATGTGATATATATTACCTGCTTATGAACATTGTTTTTACATCATGTAGGTTTGAGTATGAGCACGCATTTAATGTACCTCGGAGAGATTTCACCCAGAAAGATAAGAGGAGTGGTGACTCTCAGCTCATCAACCTTTGCATCACTTGGGAAACTGTCTGGACAGTTTTTTGGATTAAGGTATCCATTGTTTGTGAATATCAATAACTTGCTTTATAAATGGCTTAAGAAATTTAGTGTGATATCTTATCACAGACTTTTATTTTGGTGGTGTATGGAAGTCAGACTTTATTGAGTAACTACCATTCACTTTATTTAGTGAATGGTAGTTACATAAATTAAGTAAATGAGGACTCACCCCCCCACAGCTGTCACTTTTACAAGACAAGACTTTTGTATCTTGAACAGTCACAAAAAGTCTGAATACTTTTCAGAGCTAATGTAAGTGGAATGTGCAACAGTAAACTATAAAATTATATTTTTGTTTTGTGTTATTTCAGTGAGATTCTTGGTCATGAGGAGCTGTGGAGTGTTGTCCTCAGTATCTCTGCAGTTTTCTCTGTAGTTAATGTTATAGTGTTGCCATTTCTTCCTGAGGCGCCAAGATACTTGCTCATAGAGAAAGGTGATGACAAGGGATGCAAGAAAGGTCAGTGTATTTCCTGGTGTAGTCGTGCTGTTCATGTGACATATCATGAACTGTTCAAGAAAAATTGAATTGAAAATCACCTAAGGACTACATTTGCAAACTCTAACTTTATGCGAGCAAAGAAGCTCACGTAAAGAAAACATAAATCTGCTCTTTTAATTCCAGCTCTCCAGACACTGTGGGGAAATGGTGACTACAAGGAGGAGATGGATGAGATGTTGGCTGAACAAGCAGCTGTGGAAATGGCCCCACCGAAAAGCACTCTGCTGCTGCTGAGGGACAGGACTGTCCGTTGGCAGCTCATCACTATGTTCCTCATCAGTGGCTGCAACCAGCTGTCCGGCATGTCTGCTGTGAGAATACAACCTACTTGGGTCGTGATATAAATATAGCTGATGCTATTTAGTATATGTTATAATAAAGAAAAACTTCTATCCTTTGCAGATCAATACCTTCTCTTTTGACATCTTCCTGAAGATAGGCATTCCTGGAGACAAGATCCGCTACATGACCCTCGGTCTTGGAGCAACTGAAATCGTCACCTTAGTTTCCTGTGTGAGTAACCTCCTGTGTGCTGATTGTATCTCCGGTCTCTGTTCAGGGATTGTCTGTAATTCTGATTTCAGTTGTTCATCTCCTCAAATTGAGAGAGCAGTGGCTCATTAAGGCAAATACAATGTTTCAAAAAGTTATTCTTATTTCCTTTTTATTTCCCTCCCAGGGTTTTCTAATGGAGAACTTGGGCAGGAGGCCGTTGTTCTGGGGGGGCTATGGTTTCATGTCAGCCTGCTGGATTTTGATAACTGTCACAATGAATCTGCAGGTAAATGCCACTATTCAATACTTCAATATACACATGTGGGAGTAGAGGATGCTGCTCCATTTTTAAAGGGGGCAGTTTACCCAAATTGCGTACACACACACACACACACACACACACACACACACACACACACACTAACACACACACACACACACTAACATACTGCATGTATGTATTTCTTTAGCTGATTACAAAAAATGCATGTCTTAACATTCCTGAGAGTTGGTAAGAAAATATAGTTTTGTAATGCTGTTAAAATAAATATGAAAAAACAGTTATTCTAAAAGTTATCATTAACACAAAATGTGTTATTATTCACTTGTAAATTGCCATTCCTGCAGAGTACCAGCTACTGGGTTCCTTACATTACTGGTGGTTTGATCGTCCTCTTCATCATCTTCTTTTATGGAGGACCTCGTATGTGTTTCATAGTTTTCACCTGTAGCTGAGTGCTGAAAATAAATATTTGGTGCATTAAAGCTGACATTTTGATAAAGTAAAAGAGGTTTGATGATGATTTGTGAATTTCTCCACTCACCCAGTGGGAGCGTCTGGTGCTCTCAACAATGAGGTATTTATCCAGTCTGATCGAGCTGCAGCGCTCGTCTTCCTGGGAATCCAGCGCTGGGTGATGTTTGCTTTGCTAGGACTAGTCTTTCCTTTCCTTCTGGTGAGTACTGCATAAAGAAAAACTGACGGCTGTTGAATGAATCTTATTCTGATGCTTTACTCTTGGTCTCCTGTCCTCAGTCTGCCCTCAGCACGTACTGCTTTGTGCTGTTCGCCTGTGTGTGCATGCTGGGATGTGCATATACCTTCTTCCTCCTGCCTGAAACTAAAGGGAAGAGCTTACTGGAGATCTCGGAGGAGTTTAAAGCCATCACCTTCTGTGGGAAATCCTTTTGTGAGAAAAACACTGAAGAACAAGTTAAAGCAATGGAGACCAAGTTATAAGACTGTTCACACACAGTAGCTACAGACTCTTAATATTAACGAAAGAATGCTGGGTGATGCTGTGGGACCAAAGGGACAATGTTTGAGTTTGTTTTTGGTATTTGTTTTTTGGTAACAAATACCAAAAAACTGTCCAGTGCAATATCAGTAACTGCAGCCAAATAACTTAAGTCATTTTTCAATGATAAGAAACTAAAATTGTTGTTGAAATTGTTACTCTTTGTCCCTGTCCAATAAACAGTTTACACATGCTACCTCTAACTTTTAATTGCTTTCAATTGAATACACTTTATGTCTTTTACAGAATCACATCTAATTCTATTTATTCATTATTATTCAATTTTTATTTATTTATATTCTTGCAGCCATAATAACGATTCAAGGTGTCGTATATGTATACTATATTGCAGTATAGTGTGAGACATTTATAATAAATCTCATTAAAGATTCAGACAAATTTATAAAAAGGCAAACTCTCTATACATTAGACTCTCCAGTGAGTAGCAACTGATTTGAGACACAGCTCTGTCATATATGGACAAACTGCAACTTTATTTGCATTGATTCCTGTCAAACACAAGCCACACTCTAGTTTGTATACCCGTATACATTTATCATGGATTACATCTGACTCTTACACATACGATAATGTTCACTCTGTTGTACTACACTGATTCAAGCCACATGCATAGGTCAATAAACAGGGTTGTAAAAGCCATACTATCGTAAACAAACATCAAGTGAGCAACTGCACAAAGTATTTGTTAAACTGTACACATCTGAATTGGGATTTTGAAGTAAACAAAGGCTCAGTATTAGTTATGTACAGATGAGCCCACTATTCATAGTTTTTCTACCATCACTGTTACAGATGTGCTTTTTTGCTGGGCTTTAAAATCGGAAACGGATGCACTGGTCATGCTTCAGAGAGGTATAACGGTTTATCATTTTGCAGTGTTCTGAGCATAACATAGAAAACAGTCACAGTAATTCGTTGGAAATTTGGCAATTTGTAAACAGGTGTAAACATTATGGAAAGCATCCCTGTTTTTAAATAGAATAACAAAGCAATAGCAGATGTAATGAAAACAAAAACAGCTGCAAACCATCCGTAGTGTGTTCCCTCAGTTTGCCATTATTGCTTTAGGAACACCACGTCAAATGCTTGTTGATGTGTATTTATATAAAATAAAAAATACTTTTCCTAACTTATATTATGAATCTATATTTTAATTTGAAATACCCTCCATTGCAATACTAAATTATATTTACAAATAAAATTTAAAAATACGGATGGAAATGAATCAGGGAAGTCTGTAAACCTTTAGAGATATGGTGCATACTTTTCTTTTTACGGTTGTCGTAGAGAGGATATTAGCACACATAAAACATCATGCACTTCAAAACTAGAATAATTATACAAACCTAAAGCACATTTCTTCCACCAAAGAGTGCAAAATAGTTTGAAAAAATACATCCAGTCCAAACAATGAGAGTCAATTACCAAGTACAGATAGATGAAACTGTCACTGTTGTGTTTCACATGACAAGAAATACAACTATCAGCAAACAACACCTCTGAAAGAGAAAGAGTAAAAGACTGCATCTAATAACTGTACAATACTAACAATACTTGTATCTACAGTGGGTGAACTTTGACACATTTTTAATGACCTTTTTTTTGTGTTGACTGACGACAAACAAATGAAAGTTAACTCTACTTTACTCCTCTTCCTTTACCCCCCGATTGACCTGGTTTAAAATGCACAAGTGCCACGCACGAAGCTAAGAAGCACATCTACATTTGATTGGAGTATGAGGTGGGACCTCCCACCTGGCTGTAGTCAGACGGCTGGGCGCTGTAGCTCCCTGACTGGTCAAAGCTTCCCTGGTTGTAGGGCTGCTGGTTGAAGGTGCCGGCCTGCTTGTCAGACGCCCCGCCTGCCAATTTTGATGAACCCTTATGCCAACCAGTCTCCTTAAAGACAAACCAGATGTTTCCAGCCCATAGAACAAAGTTGAGAAACCCAAAGACCTGAAAAGAAAGAAGGAAGAGTAATATGAAACAGTTAATGTCTGTACTATTACATCTATTGTTGTCTTCTTCTGAGCACAGCTTTATTATCTGAACACTAAACATGTCCTGCTCACATGCAAACTTCATTCATTGTCAAAATCTTCTTGTCATACTCATTTCACTTCACCTAACAATGATACTGAACATCCCATAAACCTACCACTGAGGTGTTGAGTCCAGACCAGCGGGATCCATGCACAGAGCTACACTTGTTGGTCTGGTCTTTGCAGGCAGAGATGAGGAGCTGTACCTCATCTGGATCAGTGGCCACTTTGACATCGGACAGAGCCTTTGCCCAAGCAGATGAGCTGACCAGCCACATGAAGGAGAACACCACAGTCACCACAAAGTCCTGATGGCACAGGCAGGAAAATAAAAGAAAGATTTATTTGTATCTGTACGGCAGACATGTTGTGTATAAAGTAACAAATTAATAAAGAAATAATCTATAGGAAGATCCCAGGTACGAGGTGACCATACTCACAATGAGAGGTCCTCGATTGCTCCCACGATATTTATTCTGGAAGAAGATATAAACGATGGTGGCCACCAGGGAATACAGGAAGGCAAAGACAGCGATGGTGACGAAGAACTCTGCAGAAGATGAATAGTCTCCAACGAGGAACACAAGCTCCCTCCTCATGCCCTCACACGCGGGTGCTTCAAATGACACCTGGTGCAACCTGGTATACACAGAAAATGGTACCAGATCATTTCCTGCTCCCCACTCTGACTGGTGTCTGTAGCCATGTAGGTTTTACACGAGTCAGTCCTGATAACTGATGACACTGTGGTTTATTCTCATTAGAAAATTCCCTGAAATTCCTGGAAAACAAAAAGTGAGAACGCTGTAATTGACACTAAGAATTTTAACAAACGTAGCTTAGATGCTCCACCGGAGTGGACCACTACTGGTCCGTCCTAAAAACACAATACTGCAAAACAAAATCAGGGTCTTTGTAATACACAACAATGTGATTCTGTGGTATCTGCTGAACAAGCTGAAAATGTATCTAAAATCTAAGCATTTCAAGTTTCTCCATTCAATAGTGTGGCATGGTAAACAATAGCGCAAACACAGCAACATACTCCTGCCATCAGACTTGGAGATAATGAATGAAACCCACTCACCTGAAAGGATAAGCAAAGTCGATGCCAATGCTGAGGTTGCTGCTGGCCTTCTCCATGCAGTCCACACTGACCCGCAGCTGTCCAGAGTAACCCCCACATGTTGCAAAAGCAAAAATGGCAAAAAGCTGCACCAAAAAAACGACACAGAATCAGAAGCGTTGTGTGATGCCAGCCTTGCACAATAAAAGCTGGTTTGACCTGATGTGATAGATGATGTCATAAAAACAACTGCCACCTGGGAGACTGGCTAACTTTCAGCAAAGCAAAACAGAAAAACGTGTGTGCATGTGTGTGTGTGTGTGTGTGTATATATATATATATATAAATCGTCCACATGAAACCACAAGTAAAACACAATTTGCAATGTAAATGCAAAATGATCACTCCAGATTTCCTCTTGATTTTAACTTGAGGAGTTAAAATCAAGGAGCCTCTGCATCAAATTTTGTTTCACCCTCGAATAGTGTTTCCACATAACTGCCCCATGCATAGTGGGGATTAGAGCTAATGTCAATAAAGGACACTAAATATTAGGGGACACTCAAATCGATGGGGAAACAGGGGTTTACACAACAGCTGGTCAAGAGGTTCTGGTATTTGAATATAAAAGGCATATATTAAAATGCAGCAAACATACAATCAGACAATGACATATTCATCCATCCAACAGACACAACCTCTGCCTTTAACACACACACGCACACTCTCGCTCTCTTTCACTCTCTCAGTCCATTTTTCCGTCTATAAAATGACTTTTGCCTCAAGAGCTCTCACAACCATGATCACCATAATCAGACCTGACGTCTGGTTAGCATGAGCGCTCCCTCGCCGATGTTACAGGCAGCTGGATATGGAGTTTGCCAGCAGCTGTGGAGGACATATCGCCTTGGTTTGAGTGACTCAGCCTCGGGAGACACAGTGAGACTCACTCATCCAGAAAACAAAATGTGTGAGCATGATGGTGACGTGTATATAGATTAAGTGCAAGCTTGTCTCATAGAAGTGTTTACTCACTGTGTCTACATGTGTGCTACAAAGACACACACAGCAGCACAGAGGATGTAATGCTGATACGCCATAGATTTATGTAACACAGATACACCATGATGAAGCTTGTGATTTTTCTTGCTGATCAAACAGACCATGTAAATCTGTATGTAGAAAAATAGCTATTTCTTTTTTCCTTTGTTTCCTTTATTTTAAATATTATATTCTGTTTAAAGAATTTACTTTCTCTTGTCCATCGTTATAGTCAATATATTAGTTTGATTTTTACCATGACTTTATGGACTTGATGCCACTGTTATTATGAGCTGCATAATAATAATATAATTTAATAATTAATATAATGCTGGGTAACTAAGAAGTCATTAAATTTATCATGAAACATCTGTGCACTATCGGAAAGAAATGATCAGCTGATTTATGCCACCTTGTGGCTGAATGCCTTCACTGAGTTCAGGACTATCCATCAAGTCTCCATGTCGGGTGAGTCAAGTGCAGCGGGGAGACTCTGAGACTCTCTGTTCACGATTTAGATTTAGATTGAGATCACGACAGCACAGTGAAGAGAGATGACCCTGAATGTCAATGTCTGCACATACGCACACAAACAATGACATTTCAACACATCTGATAACAGATCAATTCTATTACATTCACTTTTCTGTAGTTCTAGTAAGGGAAATGACAAAAAAATACTATGGGACACTTTGTGAGGCTAATGTGCGTCACTAAGGACTAAGCAGTTTGGTGCAGTTTGTATGGTCAGCTGAAACCAAAACCCACATGATAAATCAATTTCACACTTCCTTCCTGCTGCCTCAGGCTGACTGCTGATGAGCTGTCAAGGTGCACAGCTGGAACATGTGTAGGGAAATCCAGTACTGTAGTGATTTATAAGACTATAACACAGCGAGGTGCATAAATACCTACACATGCGCTTGACAAGTTTAAGTATGCTGTTCAATTTCTCAGAAATACATATAAACAGATTGTAGCATGTGCTTATCTGGACAAATGGAAGAAGAAAAGTAACCAGAATAAATACCCCCTCCTCATTATTACAAACAGCCACAGATAAACATCTCCCTCTCTCTCTCCAGCAGCTGCCTCCTCTCCCTATGATTTTCAGTTGGGGTTTAGCCCTTCTCGTGTCTGGCTGTGGCCTTTGAACAGGGGAGCGTGGCATTGTGGAGGGAGGGTGGGTGCTGAGTCCCTGCGCCCCTGTGTGTTTATCTGCCTCTCCCAGCTGGGCTCCTCGGGGAACAAGAGATATAAATGGAGAGGGAGGGACAGCAACAAGGAAAGAGAAGAACAGAGAGAGAGAGTAAGAGCGAAAAGACAGAGAACAGGAATAAAAAATGGTCTGCGGTGCAAGGAAAGCTCTGAAGCATCTCCCTGTTTGACCTCATCTCCACTGACATACAAGACAAAACAACATTTCCCACACGCTCCAGTGGTGTGGGCCCACTGCGATGATCAACAGTTGCTGAAATAAGGTATGTTTGTCAAATATGTGAAGAAACACAACTGTGGTTTTAATGAGTGGGTGTTGATGAGAGGTCAATAAACCAGAGACTTAAGGCCTGACCACCAGCTGCTATCTGTCTAAACACAAATAGATTCCACTGTGAAGACACAGATAACATTAGGTGTAGTGAGGAATCATTAGGAAATGAGAAGGACACAAAGACAAAATGTTTAAGGCAGTGGTATATTGAGGATGCAAGAGCAAGAGGACGTGAAAAGAGCAGCACAGGAGATGATGATGGGGAGACAAGGATGGTGTTAAGTGGCAGACAAGCTAAATGGAGCTTTCACTGATGAGCGGCACTTGACATTTGTATAAAACCACCTGATAGATGCTTTGTGCACTCACACACACACACAGGCCCACACAGGAAGGCACACGAACACAGTCCACCTGCTCTATTCAAGTCAACAGGAGCTGCAGCATGGAGTGGCTGCTTTAGGGGGAGAGAGAGAGACGCCTCTGATGTTCAGCTCCATGACTGACTGAGAAGGAGGAAAAAGTCTAGGACACTTTGTGGGAGGAGACATATGAGACTTTGAGACAGGAAGGTGTATGTCTTTCATACTCCTGACTGTGTGTGACCTTTGACTAGGGAACACAAATGAGAAACCGCGAGTATAATCCAACATGAAATGTAAGTTTAGATCAATTAAAAAATTATATAAATCATAGAAATACCGTAAATTACAGTAAAATGATGGAACTTGAGAGGAAATTCAGTTTCACTGACCCATGCTGGTATAAAGGAGGAATAAAAACAATTTTAAAATGCTACAGTTTCCAAATAAAACTTAAAACTTAAAGTGCTTAAAATCTGTATTTGAAGAGAGATAAGTAAATGTAATAACTGTAAAAGCTTTGTATGTTTTGTTCATGTTCTTTTCCAAGCTACACAGTTTCTGAATCTATGCTGCAGTAAATGGTTACAATTCATTACAAAATATACATATATGAATTTGGTTGCTTGGTAGAAATTACTGACTACAAAACTGCTGCCAATGTGGCACCTGAATGTGCAGCTAAATGTTTGCATTTGTCTCATGTAATCATGCCTGTGTACATTTAGACAGTATTTTCATTTATTGTTCGTGTATGTGTGTACACGGCCTCTGTGTGCATTTGTGTGTTTGGGTGTTCAGAACCTAAATGCCACAGTGCAATGTGTATATGTGTGAATGTAGAGTAAAAATATCTCACTGTCTCCTCTCAGGCAGAAGCATTAAACACCACACACACAGACACACATACACGCACACACACGCACACATAGAGTAAAAACTGGCTCTCACTACAGTGATCTGCAACAGTGCAAACATGAGCAATTTTCTGCCAGCTAGATAAGCACCAAGCAAAATAATAACTAGCCATCACAAATAAAAACAGAGTGTGTCAGCAGCCAGTTGCACATTTGAACTGAAAATATCTTTTTCAGTTATACAGAACATGGGTATTGTGATTGATTAGTATTTTTCACTTAATAAATCCATCATTTAAGAGTAGTGGATACCTTGTAAGTCTCATCCACTCCTCCATATCAATGACAAAAAACACGAAACATTATATATCATATATCGGCCTTCACAGCACGAGGTTATACTTCATTGATATGAAATTTTACTGTTGTGTAATGGCAGTTAGCAAACAACTAGGTACATTACCCCCTTTATTGCCTCTTAAAATAAAGCAAGGGGGTGCTAGGAATCTACCCCAGGTCCCCACAAGGCTGCTGCAGCAGAAAACAAGAAATAAATAGTAAGAGAATGTTATAAAAGTACACAAATAAACAACTTAATGTGAAGGCTATCTAAATTTTGCTTTGGTAGCAGCACTACACAACAAAACCAGAACCGCATTTAACAGTGGCTAATCCCTCCCAGCTCAAAGAGCACTTTGTGCCCAGAGCCCAGAATCATACTACTCTCTGTTTCTCTGCTCTTCCTGTTTGTAAGCTTGATCAGGTGACTTAGCTGGAACCTGGTCTCGGTGATAACAAACCATCATCTCGGGGTTGAAAGAGAGACAAAGGTTTAGCTCTGACATGATTGGTCACATGCACATACAGGTCAATGTCCAAGTCAGTAGTGCTTCAAGTCATATGTCTTACAGTCATAACTTGATGTAATCTTTTGACTAATTAAAGCTGTGTCATTTATTTTCCAAGGCTCACACCCCTTGTCAGAAAGAAACCGCTGAAAGTTATTCAGTGCTGAAAACAGATCACTGCCCCATCAAGTATCATGTGATAGCTGTCAGCATATGTTTGGTTTGTATAACATTAGATGTTCACATTGAAATGGGAAATGGCTTAATTTCAGTGAAACTGAATGTTACTGAATTAAATGTAATTAGCTACAGTTGATATCATCTACTGCCTGAAATGCTGGTCTGCGATGGTCTGCGGTGGATGGTAATGAAAAGATTATGTTAACTAAATACAAACAAAACTGGCATACAGTAAGGTGTGGAGGATGACATTGTAGTACAGTGGCTCAGTGTTGAGTTTCGGTGATCTGTGTGTATAGTACTTAGAAATGTGCACTGTTTGAGATGATACAACAACCAAGACAATGCTTCAGTGCATAATGAATGCATGTACATTATTTGCGTCATGTGCTCAATCAACTGAACAATTTTGTTCTCTTTCTCCCTCCATATCTCTCTCTCACGCACACGCACACACGCACACACGCACACACACATACTGTGAAGAGGTTGGGCACACACACACTGTGAAGAGGTTGGGCACATCTCAAAGGACAGCTTCTGCATGAGTTGGTCCCGGGTGGAGAGGAGGGGACCTTACAGCTGTTTGAAGCAGAATATGCCAGCAACTGACAGTGTGCCAAACAGGGCAAAAACTGTATGTGCACACACATACACACACACATCCACAGAGAGAGGAAGAAAGAGTCATCCCAGAATCTCCTGCAGACGTGGCTGATTCTGATTTCGCCTTCTCCATGTTTCATACCCAGGCCTGACTGAAGCTGACGCTGAAACCAACCAGTCTACAGCAACAGCAAGACTTAAGCAAAAACAACCTTTACACAACCTCCTATTTGTCCACATAACTGATCTTATGAATGTTAGCAAGGTAAATGTCAGTTGCCGCATGAACACAAATAATGCCCAGAGCCATGTAAACAAACCAAACTGGCAGACATGTGGTTTTTGCTGGTCTTATATAATCTGCAGAGATATCACTGGAGGCCTTCAGATAACAAAGCATCTTTGTGGTAATATTGCTGTATGTACATGATATTTACAGACTTTTGACCAACTATATGCTGACATATATGTGTATGAGGTAATGTTACATGCAACACTGTTGAGCCTGCAGAACAGTAGAATAGACCAGGGTCATACACTGCATTTATTGCACAGCAGAAGACTTGGAAAACTTAAAAAAAAAGGCACATGTACCTGCCATTATGACGCTTTATACAGGATATAATATATCATTGTGGGTGGATGCATGATGTTTAACAGCAGCTGTCCATCACAATGCCAGCTCGTTAGTTACACCTCAGTGATTTAACTCATAACAGCTAACTAACATTCAGCTCATTCATCCAATGTCAGACTGATATTACTGAGCTCTACCAAGAGATTGGTAGATCAGCGTGTCCACAGATGTCGCAGGACACTGTGCAGTCATGCACAGTCACACAGGCTGCCCTCCAACGCACACACACACACACACATAGCACGAGGACACACTGAGGGAGCTGTGACAAAGTGTTATCTTCATCCTACAGATGGTGCTTTGGATCACTGCTTGTTTTGGCACTGGCCTACAAATATCACAGTGAATCTGGTCAAGCACACAAAACAGATGCGCTCAGGAGCTCACCTGACCTCACTTCCTGACATCTGCCCCAGCTCAGCTGAACTGTCACATTGACATGGGCCATTGAGGTCCCATGTCAGAAGATATTTTGTTTTGTTTGGGGTGAAGACTGCTGATTAGGGATTAACTGCACATCTGATTTGATTTGTAAAAGGGAAAGACGCATACGCGCGCGCGCGCGCACGCACACACACACACAGACTATGTGCGCACAAGCTGAATACCCTCTATAACTAAATTCTCTAAACTCACATCAAAGAAAATCCCTCATGTCTCTTTGCCTCTGGGCAGTGCGCTGTACTGTAAACAGGAGAGTCTCCAAACGTCAGCCAGACAGAGAGATGTAGTAAAGCTGCGCTTCAGTCAGCGCGAGGACACCCCGTTCTTATTGTTGATCCCTGTTATATAGCGGGTTGGCACAAGACGTCCAAAATACGCATAACCGAAAAGCACGTGAGCGGCTTCCAGGGCTATAGTTCCCACGCAGATATGAATCCTTACATAAACTTGAGCCATTTAGTCTGAGTGATCACGGTGAAGCTGGCTGTGGGTAAGGTTCCTCCCCGCGTGGACGCAACACAGATGCCACTATCAGGGCGCAAAACCCAAACACGTGCACGATGACCTTAGAGTTTCATCAGAGAGATGCAGGTATTGATCCCAAAATACCGTCATATACATACACAACTAAGTAACGGCATGCAAAAAACAAAAAAACACACAAACAAATAATAAACACTGAGGTTGAAACTCACCCATTCCAACACACGGATAAATCCCAGCGGTAATTTAAGCACTTGAAATGTTCCCGCAGATACAAGCTGCAAGAGGGGCACAGGGAGAACAACAGCAATGTCAGTTCCGTTCCTAATTAACTGCACCTTGGCCAATTTAGTGCCTAACTGCCCACCTCTCCAGTCACATCGCTCTGTGATGTGCTTTTATTCATTTACGCACCTGGTCAGCTGGGTCCATTTTAGCAGATGGCCTCTTCCCTCTGTCTCGTTTGATTGGATGTAAACAATATCAGAGCACGAGCCTGGACCCGACTGATGCGAACGTCGCGCGTAACAGTCAGACGGACTCGGCTCCGATTCCGACTCTTACTCCGACTCTGACCGGAAAAACCCGAATCTGCTTCCACATGTTTTAACTTCGGGTTGGAATTTGCCATGGAGACAGGTTTGGATCAGAGTCCATGTGTCATAAACATCTTGTCATTTTATCCTGTTATTGGCTATGCCTACCATTCGCTTCAGGACTAAACGAACTGTTTTGAGATTAAATGGGCCGTAATAATAATAATGATGATGATATTATATGATACTGTTATAACAACAACAATGATAATAAAATGCATTTTAAGTCCCTCTCTTCCTACCACTTAGTGCTGACGTATCTAGACTGACAGGGTGCTTGTTCAGAGACAGCAGTTACAGCTACTAATATATAATCATAATTTACACCAACTGACCACAGGCTAACACAATGCAACATTTAATAAACACATACAGGTTATTGTGTGCGATCATTATGACTGGTATGTTTCTGTTTACATCCAGACTCACTGAAGGAGCTCCAACAGCTGAGAGCCCGTCCATACAGAGAGAGTGGAAGAGAGAGAGGGAGAATGAGAGAGTGACTACACTGATGACAATTCCTGTAAAGCCAAGTGCAAACTGCTCTGACAGCGTGGATAATTTTACAGCCTCTCTTCTATCACACACACATACACACGCACGCACGCCCGCGCGCACACACACACTCACTCTCTCACTCACACACACACACGCACGCACGCACGCACGCACGCACACACCCTGCCTGAAGGGATCTGTCCATGAGATTAGGGAATCATTGAATATGATTGGCTAATATTTTCACCATAGGAAATCGAAAGGATCTGAGCAATAAAAATGGAGTCTCCCATATGTAATTCGCCCTTATAGTTGGAATCAGTTTCAGATAATGCACCTTAACACTTCTACTGGATTTCATGCAGGCCTGTTTTGACCTGACTCTGCTGTGTGAGGTGCTGGAAATATTTTGCAGACAGTAGACTGGAGTAAAAATAATGATCTTCACTGTATGGCAACAATTTCACATACGAATCCACAAATAGACACATGGCACCTGAAGGTCTCCCAGACGTAACCAGTCATCTCTCAACTTTTCAATTACTATAATGCTTAGAATAGACTTTCAAAAATATACAACTGATATTTAGCTGCACAACTAACAATCCCTGTTCCTCCATGTCACAAGCCTAAAACTGTAGGAAACAGAATATACTCTAACGTGAACAGGTGTCCACATACATTTCAAGAGACCTAGCATGTACTGCAGACTGAAGGAGAAATACACCTGGCAACAGTAGCTAGAGGGCAGAGTTTGTGAAGAAAGGACATGCAGTGCACAGGAGGAAGTAGGGCAGTAGAGAGGAGGCAGACAGAAAGATGCAGGGGATGACTGAGTGTTCATGATTCCTTGCATTTCTGCAGGACATGCATGCATTTGGGCTCCAAACCCCATCACACAGATCAACGAGGCAGCACAGCAAGAGTAGGAGCAATCGCCATTCTTCTCCTCTGGTTAAGCCTCTTTCATATTGTGACAGAGGAATTAAAGCACAGAGACTGGGTCAGCCACTTATTCGTTCATACCACAATGCAACACACTGCGACTCCACAGCAATTACTGCTTAGCTGCTGCCAGAGCAAGTCCATGTCCTCTGGTGGTGATGTAATCTCAAATGTCATAGTAAAAATTAATACTTGGTTAAAAATTGGCAGAACAGTCGGAAGAGTTTTTGTTGTTATTCATAAGAGCATGAAGAGATAGACGTGTTAACATAGCAATGAAATAAATGAAAAATGTTGATTAACATTTATAAGAATAAAATAATAGTATATATTCTACCAAGGTTTAGGAAAACCCTGTTAGAGTCTGCTGTAGATAAATGTCATGTGTGGATCCACACTCGCCTGTTAATTAAACCTATCCTCATATGCCAGTGAAACCACAAAGCACTGAAATGCGATTAGATGCCAGAACAAAAGATGAGCTTTGGAAATGTTTCTGGGTAAATGGTATTAGCCATGGTCTCATTTTGCACCAGTTAGACAGTGTATATAATCAGGATTAATGTTGGCATGATGGGAAGAGAGAATCCACCCAGTCAACACACTGGTGTAGATATTTGCATGTAATAAATACACATGTAGCACTTAAATGTCTTTTCTCTACACAGCTTCAAGCACATATATATATATATATATATATATATATAGAGAGAGAGAGAGAGAGAGAGCAAAGCATCAGGGTCAGGTACACTTATCTGACCAGACTCCATTGTCCATCAGCAGTTGCAGGACTGATGCAAAGGGAAATGAAGGCTTATAAGAGACTTATGGAATGTGTTGCTAGGCAACTAATCCAGCAGTCACTGGCTATCAGGCACTGTAAATTGTGACAATGATGGCCAATTATCAGCTGCCTATCCTGTAGTGAATGCGTTATGCTTGGTTCACTATTTACAAGTCTTGCCTGCTGTCTGATACAATGTCTTACAATGTTTACTAGTGCAGTGTTTACTGGATGTAATTGTAAAACACATTGTTGCCATAAAAACAATATTTATGTCTTTAGTCAGGTGGTTAGAGGGAACAGATTTCAAATAACATATTCTGGGGTACAAAGCATATTGCTATGCATTTTGCCATTGATTTGTTTATGAGATACATAACAAAGATTATATAATCAGAGTTTAAAAAATACCAACTTGAGTCAAACCTAACATTAGCATATGCACATTCCAATGAGTTGCAATATGTGATTTCTAGCTCCCTCTGTAGTCGTTTACGCAACATGTCACTTTAAAGAACATGCCATTTTATAAGACCATCTTGATCTTGTGGTGATGATAAGGACACACTGACCATTTGGATTTTTTAAATGTTATAGCTGGGTTAGAAAATCTTAAACAACCACGTAAAAACATTCCAAACGAAAACACTTCCTAATAAAATCAAACACAGAGTAAACACCATGTAGATCATTTATTCGTGCATGAATAAAATATTAATCAGTATTAAATACTATATCGGATTTGAAAAATAGGTATGGTGTTTTTCATTTTAAAGTGCAGTGCCTAAAAATACAAACTATACAACCTAAAACTCAACATTTTAGTGATTGTGATGCATCATTGGATGTCTATATTAAGAATTTAGAATCGGAGGGCACAGCTCATATGGACTTTATCGAGCATGTTGCAGTTCAGGCCACTGATGCAATAGTAGGTGTCCTATAATGACATCTTTATCTGGTTTGTGGTCAGAAAAGCATAACAACTGTAATTTATTTCCAACCCTCTGATGGAAAAAAACAATTCTATCAGCTGCAAACAAATCCCACAAATCTAAAGATCATCAGAGGGGCTAACATTTTCATACTTGATAGGATTGAGCAATAACGAGCAAGGAGGTAACAATCATATTCACCGAAGTAAACACTAGTGAAGAGAGCAGTTTCTGAACCGGCTATACTGTGCTTATTTGCAGGGGGCTTTTACTGCTCCATGTCATTGTCATTCTGCAATGTTTTCATTGCCAGTCCCCACAGAGTTACACTGGAGATGAACTGACCCTCACTGGACCTGTACGAGCCACTGCCAGGCCTGCTAGAAGATGTAAGTGGACTGGAGTCATTGTCTGTGGGAGCCATGTAGGGCCTCCCCACCAAACCTCGGCCCATCTCCACCGACATATTGCCATTTTCGACATAGGGACCATACACCGCTTCCTGAGACAGGTGGTGTTTGGCCAGCTTGGTGTGGTCTGGGGCAGCCAGGGCTGAACCTTTCTCCTGGTGATTTGACGTGAGGAGTTGATGTGGTACCAGGGAGCGGAGCTCTGAAAGGGGGGTGGGGTTGGAAGCTGGGCTTATGTGCATGCTGGGAGAAGGAGTATCCATGTGTGGTGGTGAAGGAGTGGGTGCTGAGGGTTTCTCTAGCCCTGTGTGGGGCATCATAGCAGAGAAATTCTGCTCGCTGGCAGAGGCAGAGGATTTACTGTTGCTGACTGATTTAGAGAATGACACTGCTCTATCTGCGGTACGTGTCTGCTCAGGGTGGCTGCTGACCTGGCTCTCGGCTGGAGCCCCCTTGCAGTACATGTTGCTGTGTCTCCTCAGCATGGCAGAGCGCGTGAAGCTCTTACCGCAGGTGTTACAGACATAGGGTTTCTCACCAGTATGAGAACGTATGTGGCGCTGCAGGTCCCCTGAGCCACCAAAGCACTTTCCTGCATTAAGGATAGGATACGAACTCGGTATTAAACACTGTGTAGACATAAGCTACTGTTTATACCACAAACTGTAAGTGATAGCGAACAGCATGAGAGCTTCTTAAAAGATAAACTAATTACATCACCCCCTAGTGGCAGGCTACAGTACCGATACAAACAACGCCATATACTGGTGGATGTGGCATGGACCGAACTAAAAGTTTTTTTTCTCTAAAAATGGTTTCTGTCATATAAGAGACTATTCTTATTGCACTGGTGTATTCATGCATGGGTGTACGTGTATTTTAGTTATCATTTATTTATTTGATGTATAAATGGGGTGAACATATCATGCAGCTGAGACTGACTCTTCATTTGTCAACAGCATGATTGTTGGAAGCTTGAAACAACAGCTAATCCAATTCATGAGTGAATGATGTGACTGGTGTGAAAAGGCAGCAAGT
Organism: Trinectes maculatus; assembly: GCA_016785345.1. Taxonomy (NCBI): domain Eukaryota; kingdom Metazoa; phylum Chordata; class Actinopteri; order Pleuronectiformes; family Achiridae; genus Trinectes; species Trinectes maculatus. The sequence goes on from JAFBJQ010002187.1 coordinate 21,355, forward strand.
GCAAGGTAATGGAGACACATTGTCAATTTTCATGCTGTATATAAAATCTGTTGTCAATAACTTTAAAAATATCTAAATAATAATCTCAAGAGTTTTACGTCTATGTTTGTTGCATCTATGGAGGTAAAAACAATGTCATTCAAAATCAAATGATTTTTTTTTTTATAAAAAAGGTTGGTACTGAGAAACCAAAAATAATCTCATATTTGGTGGCCTGATATTCACATGTGCACAGAACAGTTCAATTAAAAATAATAATAATAATTTTAGGCAATTCTATTATTATGCTACTACAGTATTAAGCTATTTTGGTTTGTGTAACAGACCTAAATGAATACAGAAAATATGGCAAAAAAACACTAAATTTTTAAATGCAAATATATCTGTAGTACAATCTGCAACACCAGAATATTAGGTGCAGACTTCTACTTACCACAGGTGGCACAGCTATGTGGTTTTTCTCCAGCATGGCGGGTCTTGTGCTTCAGAAGCTTTCTTTGCGTGTTAAAGGATTTTCCACACTGATCACAGGTAAATGACATGTCTGTGGCGTGAGTCCTCTTGTGCTCCTTGAGATTGCTCAAGTTGTTAAATCCTAAGCAGTAAATAAGCACAGTGTAAGATACCAATCTCATTACAAACAAATATATAATATTTTCCAGATGGGCATGTGTAAGCGAACTGAACTGGTTGAGGTTTAGCTTTAAAAAAAGAGATATGTTGCGCTGTGAGACATACCTCGACCACATATATCACACAGGTGTGGCTTCTCTCCTGTGTGGACCACTTTGTGACGTTGAACATCCCCTGACGCTGTGAAGCTGGGCATAACAGATGTATACAATGTTAATGGGGCACTAGAAACTAATTCAGGTCAGTTAGTGAGTTGCTCCCTCAATATGAAATTTAAGTGTGTCTCACAGTGTTGTAAACAGTATTAGTATGGTCTGAAATCACTTTGTAATGCATTTTTATACACCATTTTATCTTGAAAAGCCATAAAAAGTAACCAACTAATAAGCAGCAAACTGATTTATAAAAAAAACAAAGGGGAGAGAGGATAAAAATATTAAGTGGGAGGAGGGATGAATAGAAAATACTTTACCTTTTACCACACAGCTCACAAATGTATGGTTTTTCTCCAGAATGTCGCCGCAAATGAGTCTGTAAATTTCCAGCCTGTAAAACAGAAACGTTTATACAGATATAACAGAATCTGACCACCTAACAACAACTCTGTTCAATCAAAATACACTGGACTTTACCTGTGAGAAGTTTTTTCCACAAACATTACACTGAAAGGGTTTCTCGCCTGAAACAACAAAGATATGGGTCTGAAAATATTAATACAATTAATCGTATCAAGTTATAGGCGTGACTGGAATGTGTTGTTTATGCTGCTTATAAGCACAAACAACACATTGAAAACACCTGTATGTGAGCGCTTGTGCAGCTCCAAGTTGCTTGGGTGCTTAAAAATCTTTCCACAAGCATCACAACAATACTGCTTATGTCCTGTTTGCTGCGGTGGCTTCAGACTTTGCTCTTCTTGGGTCACGAGTGGAGGACTGGCACGTTGTGGATCTGTCACTGTCTCCGAAGGAAGTATCTCCTGGCTGGCAGTCATGCCCTCGGTGGGAGCTTCTTGGCTTTCTCTCTGGATGACAGTCTCTTCTTGATGACTCTCTCTGGGGCATCTTAGGATGGGCTCGCTGACAGATTCAGCACACATCTCCTCCAAAGCTTTCTGAGACCTCAGGTAGTTGTATTTTTTCAGGTACACAGTCTTTTTTGGGCGCATGGGCCTGTTAAGCATGGAGTCTGCTGAATCAGAGTTGGGAGTGTTTAGATTTTCTGAGGGTGTTAGAGAGGAAGCACGGTTCTTTTCCACCGCCACAGATGTGTTGGGAGGCTGAGGCTGAGCTGTGTTTCCTGAGCAGACAGGTGAGTTGCTGGCTCCCTGACTAACCCTGAGATGACACTGCTGCTCTTCCACCACCACCACAGGACCTGGGCCTTGATTTGAGGCTGCACTATTAGTCTGAAGTGCACTCTGTTTGAAGTACTGCTTGCTGTAGAAGTTTCGAAGTTTGTAGCCATGTACTAACTGTTTTTCAACAGGTGCCTGAGTGCTGCTAGTTGTGTCACAGTTGGAGCTGCTATTAGGCATAGAAATTGGCACCCGTTTGGTGGCATCCACATCAGTGCTGGGGCCGGTCCTCTGGCCCTCAGAGGGACAGTGGAGGTCAACATCATGTGGAAGACTGCTCCCCAAGAGGCAGTCGTGTTCAGAGCTCAGCATGCCTGGGAGAGAAAATGGTGGGATTTCCACTGGTGGAGGACAAGGCTTGAGGAAAGCATTACACATGCTCTGCACATTGGGAACCTGAAGGCACTGAGCGATGTCCAAGAGCGCTTGTACATTATCTTGGTTAATATCGAGGTGGGAGGTGTACATGTAGTCCAATATTTGGCCTATGCCACTGACATCCTGGATAACCAAGTTGAATACCTCGTTCTTTTGACTGGGGGAATTTTGGAACAAAGACCTGAAAGGATAAAAAACAAAAGTAGACATGAACACAAATTCAGTGCTGAGCTGCCAAATTAAGCATATGAAGTCATTAAGGCACCTGAAATAGGAGCTGAAGGCAGCCAGGACATTTTTGTGGGCTTTGAAGCAGACACCTTTGACCACCAGCATGCAGTCACACAGCAGCCCCTGGATCCTCTGCTCCTGCAGCTGCTGCAGCAGGTATGAGCTGTGGCTAGACAGGGTGTCCATCATCACTCTGCTGCTGACCCACTTCGCTCTTCTCTACGAACACACACACATACATACATATATACATACATAAACACACACAAAGACAGACACACCTCTTATTAATGAGTTGTTCGTTAGTCTTCTGATCAACTCTTAACATGCAAGCCAACACAAGAGTGTTCTTGCGACCTTTTTAAATGTTTACACACAATTCAACAAACTGTGCGGTGGTGCCATACCAGTGTTATAGGACCACCCATGCAAAAATTGGACGACAGTTACTAACAAGCGACCAAGAAAGCAACATGCTAACGGACAACCGCAGTGAGAGGTCTGTGTCTGTCTCGACCGAAACGTAAAGTGCTTAATGTCCTAAATATATTCAGTAACGTTCAGTTAGTGATAAACAGAGGTCCACACCTACGGTACAGGTTTCCACCTCTTGTTTGGATGATGGGTCACTTTTTGAGAACTAGAGCGTTGCGTCACATCCGGGTGCAGCTTGTGTTTGGAGCGACATAAACACAAGACAGATGACAACAGCACTGTGGGACTCAAATGTCAAGGGGCGGTTGTGTCATTTAGTTTACCGGCGTAATTTAGAGTAGCTAACATGCTAAGAGTGGCCGTATTTAGATTTTTAAAATGTAAAAATTGATTTGTAGACTTTTTCGGGCTCATTCTGGTAGGAACTTGTCTTTGGTTGCTGTTTCATACGGAAGACTAATAGTGTAGCCACCGCGTGTCGCTGCGGTCACGTGTGTTTTGAAAAGTTAAGACGAATGGATGGCTACAGGAGTTGCGATGTTATTAAATTCAATTGATTCAAAACAATTTTAACATTTCGGCTCACGGCGTCTGATAAACCTTCAGCTAGTCAGGTTACCTGTCTTTCTGTGGTTAGGGTTAGCTCGCATCAGCGCTGTGGATTGTGCAGGTTTTTCTTTCAGACGTTTCAGTAGCAGATTCATTCAGTTTAAATAACCTACCTTATATTTGTTATTTAAAATGGTGTTTTTCACCTGCAACGCTTGTGGCGAATCATTGAAAAAAGCTCAGGTTGATAAACATGTGAACATGTGCAGGGGCTGCCAGGTCCTGTCCTGCATCGACTGTGGAAAAGACTTCTGGTAAGTTTTTACTGTCTTCTGTTTTCCCGTTTACTCACCACTTAACCCCAGATCACACAGTGCTGCATTAAAAGACGTCTGCAACGACTGTTGTCTGTGAACAGGGGTGATGACTACAAGAATCATAATAAATGTATCAGTGAAGATCAGAAATATGGGGGCAAAGGCTACGAGACGAAGGCAAACAAAGGGGACGTGAAGCAGCAGCAGTGGATCCAGGTGAAATATAGAGAAATTATGCACACCTATATGTAGATGTAGTTTTTTTTTAATCTCTAAAATTATATATCTTTTACTGAAGAAAATCAATGAGGCCATGAGCAAACCCGGGGTCAGTGCAAAGCTAAAGGATGTGCTCAAACAAGTCAGCATGTATGACAATGTACCAAGGAAGAAGGCCAAGTTTCAGGTTAGTGTTTTTCAGTCTCTAATTTGCCTGATTGAACAGACTGTCTGATTATCAGTTGCATCACCTCGTTACATGAGACCCATCATTTTCATGATCATTTTCTTCTTCAGAACTGGATGAGAAACAGTCTTAAAATAGGCAACACCAGCCTTCACGACGATGTCTGGGACATCCTCAATGCAGCTGATGATGTAAGTTCTGCTGATTAAAGTTTACCCTTGTTGCTAGTTTGACAGTTTTCTTGTGCATGTTAGTTGTGCTGTTTGTCAGCATAGAGAAGGTAAATGTGATTTTAGTTTGTTAATTCAGAATCAACTTAAATGCAGCAATTAGTTACAAAATACACTGAAGACATAAATATTTATATATATTTATATCTTCATATATTGATTTATTTTTTGCATCCAGGTAATATCCGATGTTGGTTATATTGGATTTACTTTTACATTACTTTGCTGCATATAATTGTTTACCTTGCTTACATCTTTCCCAAATATAATCTGATCTTTATTCCCATCCCACTATCTTCACAGGCTTCGAATGTCCAAAAGGACCCTAAAAAAGATGAACAGACAGCGGCTGGTGTGGAAGTGCATACTAATGGAAATGAAGAGCAGAATGGCCAACCCATTGTTGAGAAGAAGAAGCTGAACAAGAGAGAGCGTAAAGAAGCCCGTCAGCAGAAGAGTGGGAAATCTACAAAAGATGCAGAAAAAACAGCCACTCAAGAGCAAGAAAATGACCAGGTGGGAAAAAAGAAAAAAAAGGACAAGAAGAGAAAGCACAGCAGTGAAGAGGACAGTGATGGAGAGCAGAATGGATGCAGTGCTGAAAATGAGACATCCAGCAAGAAAATGAAGAGTAAGTCATCTATTAAGAATTTGAGTTGTCTTGGTCATGGTTATCTAAGAAGTGGACAACTGGACTTGGTTGTAAAACTTAAAAACAAAACCTTCTTTCTTTCTGTCTGACTGGCGGGAAGCCACATGTTTCACCACTATGGATCTTTGTCATGGTTATTGATGTTACCAGTTCAAGTTCAAGAAACTCAGTTGTGTTAATGCATGACCCAAATAATATATACAAAGAAATGACCAGTGTTTAATAGTTATGACCTATTTTCCTACTGTTCACCTTCCTATTTATTATTATACTGGTGTGTTGTCTTATGTTTTAAAGGGTTTACCTCCTGTCACTGTACAGTTCTTATCTTTCCCATCCCAGATGACGAAACAGCAGACGCTGCTGATATACACATGTCAGAGGAGAGTGAGGGTCAGGCAGCGCCCAAAGGTAAAATGAAAAAAATCTTAGCAGATAAATGAAAGACTTAAATAGTGAAGCCACCAGGGGTCAGTGTAGTTTTTTGTAGTTTTAATAATAATCCTAAATTAGTTCTTGATTCTGATTATTTTACAGGCAAATTTAACTGGAAAGGAAATATCAAGGCAGTACTGAGAGACTCACCTGACCAAGAACTGTCAGTGAAGAAGCTAAGGAAGAAGGTGAGCCACGGGCTGTACACAAGTCTGAGTGATCCGCACTGCATCCAAACTGACATTTGGACACAGCATGCTTTTCAAATAAAATGTTTTTCAAAAGTCATACATTGTGTGATATGATGTCCTGTTTGTCTTTCACAGGTGTTGGCGGCCTACTATGCATTCACTGGCGATGGAAACTATAAAACGGAGGCGGAGGTGCTAGTGCAGTTCAACAAGAAGATCAGTAACAATCCCAAGTTTAGAGTTTTGAAAGATAAAGTTAGACTTGTAAAGTAGACCTGTTTATCTCCTTCCTCTGACTCAAAACTTACATGTTTCATAGACTTTTAAAATTGAAATGCTGTTGTTGTCTGTCATCTTTTCTCCAGGGTTTTATACAGATGGCATAATCTTGAAGATTAAAGCATTTTATAACTGAATATGTGTCCCATTCATGATTGCATTGGGTCTGACCAGCATGAGTTTTACAAAGTACCCCAGGATATGTTTGTGTTTCGTAATGTATAAAATGACAATTGTGACAGACGGTTGGTCTCTTCTACATTCCAAGGCCATGGTAAGGCTGGGAAATGGCACCTTATCTGCGGGATTGGATGTTGGAGTGGGGGAAGGGAAACAGGAGAGGTGCACCTGAGGTGAATTTGACTCTCACACGGGACAAAGCTAATGCACATTCCTCGGCACCCCGAACGGGGTTCACTTGGCCATGGACACAGAAGCTCCATAGAAGCAAGATGCTTGGTGTCAGCCTCAGGTGAAGTTTTAATGCTGTCTGATTTTCCTCCACGAGAATGAGTAGCCTCTACCCTTTGTACACACACACACACCCGCATACACACACACACATAGGAGGAAATCTGGCCAGCTTTATGAAGCTCTACTAATCCCAGCAGGTTTAACACTGATGGTCATTCATCACACTGCTTACCTGTAATTGTATATTACATACTTTGGGTATTAGTCAAGCTGTTACTCAAGTTTGCCTGTATTAAAATGGTGTCTTCTAGTCTCCAGTGGGACTTGATATCGCTTAAGGCTTTTTTAACCTAGACCCCACAGGATATTCCAGAAAAACTGATACCTTCACACTGCCACAACACAAATTTGAATTCACACATCATCATTCAGTTAAATATTACAGCAATGTTGTGTGGCCGACATGATATAATTCACAAATTAAATGTTCAGCAACATTTAATGTTGTTTTTACACAGATAGCATTGAGGAATAGTGAGTACACGCATTGTATGATACATGTGCAACTACCACCACTACTACTACTACTAATCAATACTGGAATCAAGACAATGTGAAGATGACCAGGTTCTCACTAATCCTCAGACTCAAACTTGTACCGTTGGCGTCTTGTTGGAACAACAGCCAGCCACCATGCATTCTGCAAAGTGTTTATAAAGAATGAGTGCAAACGGCAGCACAGTGTATATCTGCACAAATATCTGTTTTTAAGTTTTTTTTCCCACCCCAGTCGATTTGAATCTGTTGTGTTATACTGGTACTTAAGGAAGCTGAACACAAAACACACATTTATGTCAAATGATTGCTTTTGGGGGCTTTATACATTAGGACACAGGTACTAACAATAATAATCCCTTTTGGTTAAGGTTTGATCATTTATTATGCTTGTACTATAACTGCTTTATACATGCTGTATTATACATTCTGTATATTAGTTATAATAATATAAGACTGTCTGTGGGGACTTCTCTTCATACTTCTTGTGTACTTTAGTTTAGTTCATTTCTTTATAAGATAACAAAGTACAAATATGCATTATTTTCAAAAAGCATAATCAGATATGCCATTGTTTTTTAATTTACCCTAATGTTATCGGTTGTATTGTTAGTTGTGTTTGTTTGCGTTTTGTTTACTTGTGCATCCGCGTTGACGTTTGTTAAGATCATGTACAAACAAACTACAACTGTCGCTGTCATTGCGTCACGAAAAAGCGACTCGGTCCAACAGGGAGTGCCTTAGCTGCGTTTATCTCGCAGTGCTAATGTAAGTTCACCTTAGCATCAAGATAATGCTGAACGACGGGGAGCTGGCAACGCTGCGGAACAGGTTTAAGAGAGATGCGGAGTTTCTTATGCGAACAACCACATCGAGCGACGCAGATGAAAAGAGTAAGCCTCGGAAACGTTATGTTGGCTAACGGGATTAGCCCACTTTGAACGGCTGTCTGTCAGAGCTAACGTTATAAACACCTAGGGAAAGTGCCATAGCTCCGGTTTGAGAGCTGGCTCTGTTGATGCTAGTGACTGTGTCATAGAAACACAGTCTGCAAGACAAGAAGACCTGACATTAGTGTTAGTTACTTTTCATGATCCCTGAAGTGTTGAATGACCACAGTGTAGTCACTACACAACAACACACATTGACCCCTTCTCACTGAACTATAAACACATGTTTGACATTTGAGTAGTATAGGAGAAAGATACACCCGTTTCCAGGTCATCAAACAAAAACAAATGCAGCAGTGCTGTAAGAAACCACCGTGTCATGGTGCTGTGCTGAGTGGTGTCAAATGTTATTTAGCATCTTTTTTTTTAATAAAGTGGGGGACACAATAATGGAAAGCACCACAATCTGCATCTTCCAAACATACCATTATGTTGAATCAGCACCTCGTTGATACAGTCTTAACATGAATATTTTGAAACATGGTTTACTGCTGTATTAGACTGCATTAGTTTTATCTTGGTGTACCAAATAAACTGGAAGCTGAGAGCATCCTTCTTTATCCTTTCAGAACTGTGACCGCAACATTATTCGTCTAAGGGAGGTCTGTGGACAGCTTGTACAGAGCACGATTGTCCATCTTGTAGGCCCCCACTGGAAAAAGTCCAGCAATTCTTGATTGTTGTGACTGTGAAGCAAACGTTGTGTCAGCTCAGCGACATAGCACAGGGAAATAGTACTCCTATGCTGTCCCCAGTCCAAAAGCCAAGTCTTTGCCAGCGTAAACTGATAAGTGTAATACAAGCAATAGACCAAACATTTGTCGAGTGGTCGTCCCTTTGGTATCAGAGCACATACTGTCAGTCGTCTCTCTGGTATGGCCACTTGTTAGAGTGGATATTGTATACATGATAGACAGCTAGACATAACTTTGGTTAAAGATGTAGGCCAACTATTTGTCAGAGGCACAGAGTTCACCGTGAACTCTGCAGAGTCGACCAGCGTGCTGAAGCACTTCGGCAGCCAGCAACAGACTCTGATATGTTTAATCAACCAGTAAATTATAGAGATTAATAGCTCCCTGAGAAGTAAGATTATCTCTGAGAAAGCTATCAGTTTTACCTCAAAAGCTCCTTACTCCTTACTCTAACAGTGGGGATTTAGCGCATTCTGTTAAGGGAAGACAAATCTCATATTTAGCAGTAAATTATATACCTACTTAAAATCTTTCATTGCCTCTCAGCATTTAGTTTGCTTTGAACCATGCAATGTCACTGGTCATAAATGTTCTTGTATTTATGTTTTAATTAATGGCAAAACGCCATAAGCCTAGTCTAACATTTGACGTATGAATCGATGAGTGATAATTAAGTGTGATTTCTTGTGAATCAATATGTCATTATCTCAACTTAGATTTCTACTTGTGAGGTCCTGGACGTAGTTGTTCTTTCGGAGTGGACACATAATTTTGAGTCACACTATCACTGTCTTCTGGACATGAGTTGTTTTATGTGTTGCTCTGTATTATCTTTCAGGTCAGGAGGAAAAAGATGCCAGGCCCCTCCCTCGCATTAACAAACATTCAATTTTCTGGATCGTTGCGTGTGTGGGTGTGACCTACTATGTGGATTTTTTCCCTAACATCTTGGAAAACAATGATATAAAAAGGTGACGCTGAATGTGTCTACTCTCACTTTACATTCATTCTGAACCCTCAAAGGTAACTTGCCACTAGATGGCCATATTATGACTGTAAGCAGATAAAACGCAAACATGTATGATACCATTATTCTATTTTCAGTTTATGCTATCTATAAATGACTTAGACACAGAGAGTAAGACGTGTTGAAGATGTTTGCACATGGACAACATCAAAGTTCAACTTTGTTGTTTACTTTTCATTTGTACCACTGGAAAAATGATACAGGTGAAACCACTGGTATCTGATACCACTGAGAAGCTTTTTGTGCCATTGTTAATGAGACGTTCTTTTGTATTTGAATAGCTTCAAATCTTCTTGCTTTGAGATCTTAAAGAATTTTCTTCAATCTTTCAAATCTGTTTTTCCAGTTGGTGGTTCAATGTGGGTCTGGCACTCCTCGCAGTCTGCCTCTCTTTGGCCATGTTTTGCATTGTTTACCTGGAGTGGTTTAAAGGCATCCAGCACTATGACCAAGAATACCCTGCCATTCCACCCCTCACCACTGCAGCCTTTATTGCTGCATCATTGAGGTAAAAATGCTTCTGTGAGCTGTAATCTTTTCATTCACTGTCCAGATCAGAGACACACAAAAGTATAACTGCGTTAGAGTTACATTACACTGAATTTTGAAAAAAAAAATCAGGTGGAATGTATCCGATGGCGTTGTAGCTGAGTCCAGTGCACCAGGCCAATGCACTACACTAGATATGCTGAAACACAAAAAGGGCACTCCCCAAATTGTTGACTCGCTATTGTTTAATGTGCCATTATGTGCTGTATTAAGATTATCCTTGTACTGAACTGAGGGAACAAACCGAGCCCATGGAAAAACAGGTCAATGCCAATGAGCATAATACAGAATGTGGGCCTTTGCCTTGATATTTTATAATAGCTATGTATACAATAAAGATTGTGGAACTTTGCCTTAATATTTTATATCAGTGACTTTATTATTTGTCTGGACAGGTAGCTCTTTGCTGAAATATGCTGGTGTTGACTCTTAGTTGGTCACGTAGCCTGGTCCATAATTGTGAATCAAGCATTAAGGATTCATGGTCTTTCATGGCACTTCCTTCTTTTACATCCATCAAAGGTGTTTCAACAAGTTGGCCCTATAATCTCAGGGCTGCCTGAACATGAACAGATGTGTCACACCTTCCTCTTCTATTAGCAGTAATGTCCAAAAGCACCTGTGCGGTTGCGTAATACCTTAAACCCGTTTAAGTCCTGTTTGAAATAAATCTGTGTTCTTTCTAAAGAACCCTCGGCATAAATAAGTAACCAGTAATTAACAGCGTACAGTTTGTTTAACTGATCTTTAAAATCAACAAAGCTTCCTCATAGTGGTCTAAACACACCATTAGGTAACAACCCAGGAAGCTGTCCACTTGTGATTAGATCACAAGACTGATGTTATTCCCTGGTCTTTCCTGTAAACAAATACACAATGAGCTGTGGATCAATGCTGCATTATGTATAAAATATTAAACTACTGAAAACATGTGTCACATGTTTGCAGTAATTTCTCATCCGACATTTGTTTATCAGATCTGATAGTTGTGCATATTAGTAAGTGATGTTTATGTTCTCTTGCAGCTTCAACATAGCACTTTGGCCAGTTTGGTCATTCTTCACTCCTCTCATCCTCTTCGCACAGTTCATGGGTGTGGTCATGTTCATCTCTTTGCTTGGCTGAATGTAAGAGGTGAGGATGAGGCTTCTTTTTTTAACTCTTTTGCAAAAATGCTTCTTTTGGATTACCATATTATGCTGCATTTAGCCACCAACTATTGAACATGTAGGTGGAGCACAGCTAAAAACCCATGTTTCATACCTGAAACTCAATTTAACATAATCTTTTTTTTTCCAGATTCTGAATGACATCTACTCATCCACAATACAGAGTTTTGTTTTAGTGATTGTTTTTTCTCCAGAACACATTACCTCCAAATCTCACGTGTCCTCCTCAGAATAAAACACTACTAGCAATACAGGAAATGCAACTGCTATGAAGATTGTAAGAAAATATTTTCAATTTCACAGTCAACATGTTTTTTAAATGACCTTGTTCTGTTGAGGGGAGCCATGACAGTGAGCATAAACATGGAAACACTGATACTAAAGCAACTAAATGGAATTTGGCTGTAATACATTTTATTATGCAAACCTGCAAGAATCAGTCAAACTGTCTGTGAAATTGGCCTTTTTCTGGGCTCATATGTTGAGTGTTTGTAAGCAATGGGAAAAACCTAAAAGAAAAAACTTTTTGTTACTGTTAAAATCAAGAAAGTTGTTCAATATTTTTATCAAGTAATTTGTGGCGATGTCTGTAGAAATGTAAGATGTTTTTGTCTTCAATAAATTTTTATTGCTAATATAGTTGCTATTATTTGACAAAGCACAACAATGAAAGAAACTGTTATTTAATAACTCTAAGCTGAGACCTAGGCTCATCTTGACTAATTGCTTATCATTGGCAAGCTGAATTATTTCAGTAATTTTTAGCACATTTTCTTACCTACTACACAAATGAGTAAACATTTTTCTATTGCTGTTAAGACTTTCCAGTCTGTGCACAGTTTGTGCACATGTTAAATGTGATGCAACCTGAAGCTTTTTTTAAAGCTCCAGCACTGTAAATACTAGGAATTCAGAGTGTACTGTATGTTTGTGTTGTGTCTCTGTTTTCTGATCTACCCATTCTTACACAAAGGGCGGTAAACCCTTTTCTTGTAGTGTAATGCAAAGCAACAACTTTCCCATTGCATCACATTACACCAGTTAAAACTGTTCAGATAAGGTCATCTTAACATGCCACGTCAGGCCCCTGACATTGATACCCTGTGTTTTATATGTGTGAATTGTCAGTGATTTAAAGTCCCCAAGAAATCCCAAAAGTAAAGATGGACTCTTTTTTTATTATATTATTCAACATTTCGGAGTAAGCTGTCAACATTCTAAATGTTTGGAATAATGGGCATCAGCCTTTATTGTTCATGATGACGAAGCTTATTGCTGTTTCCGTCAGTCTCTAATCAGTTAAGGTATTTTGGAGGGGTGGGGGGGTGTCGGGGGGGTCGCACATAGATGTGATAAAAGGTTTCCAAATTCAATCAAAATGTTCAGATCTAATCAGCGGCCCATTAAAGCTGCCCGATAACAAAGTGATTTCAGACTACTTTCTTTATCGCGCCGCGTCCCTGTGATCAAGAAATCGATACTGCTCTGCAGATGGCAGTGAGATGAGCTGTTAATGAGCATAACTCGATCATGTCTCTGGTCCTCGTGATGCTGCTGTGGACAGATAGATCTGTTAATGCAGGTAACTGTCCCCGATTTCGCAGGAAACCAAAACAAGTGTGTGTTGGTTCCACAAAAGCCACGAGAATACAAATAAACGCAACTGCTGTTTGAGTTCTGGGGCCCGGGCGAACCCTATCGTGATAGCCTGACGTCACCAGGTTGCGTGGTAAAACGTCCAAGCACCCGCGGGCCATAGTGTTGCCAGCAGCCTATCAATTTCACTCATTTATTTTAATGTGGCCCATCTTCTAAAATTCAAATGAACCATCATTGAATTTAAACGACTTGATTAGTAGCCACCCCCCCCCCCATCCCCGTTCGACTTGATTAGTAGCCCCCCCCCCCCCCATCCCCGTTCACGTGCCCATCTGTGTCAGCAAAGTTTCTATTGTTAAACTGATTAGGTCCTGGGCTATTTATATTGAATTACAGCTACTCACAAAACCTCATTGTGAATCTGACCATTGGGATCTGAAAATATGAAAGCAACGTTTTAACCATCACCTCCCATGAGTCGAGGAGGTGGCATCAGGGTTTGAAGCGCATTAAAGCAGAAGAGGTCATTTGGCTCCAGCCTTTAAAAATCGCCGGTTGTCATATTCTTTTCCACCTCACGTTGATCTGAGCATCTGATAGCCACCCGGAGAGGAATCCAGAAGGCTTGGAAAGGCTGTCTGGCAGCGGATCTGAAAAGGTGGATTTTGGCTCATTTTTTTTTCTTTCTTTCTTTTTCTTTTTTTGTTATTGTGGATAAGTCCGTGTTCGTGTTTTTTGCCTGTGTGGGCGGTGAATGGTTGGCACAGCCGGGCCAGTGGTTCTCTCAGACATATAGGTGTTTCAGGAGGACGGGACTCTGGGACAGCCAAACACTGAAACACTATATCCCATTTTCAGTGACTCAGCGAGCCGCACGACCCGATATTTCACATTGAGGGTTTCAATGTGACAATGGCATCTATCAAATCTATCTTCGCCGAGGCCGGACACTGAAACTATGCGTGGCCACTGAGCCGAACCTGGAAGATTGAATGAACATGTTTGGCACGGTACCTATCCGTCTGAATCCCCACCTTGTCGCCACAGGTTACGCACCTCCATCGCACTTATAGCGCGCGACTTTGACTTTGCAGTTCTCTCCGCTCCGCGATCCGTGCGCGTCTCCCACCATGGTGGAACACAGCGGCCTGGATATCATGCGCCTGAACAAGCACTGCCACAGCTCCTCCTCGTCCTCCAGCTCCGAGCACGACAAGAAGATTTTCGCCAAAATCAAACTCAACCTGTCACGGGACTACCCGAGGAAGAACGCAGAGATCCTCAGCGGACAGTACGGCACCAACCTGCTGCTGATCGGGGCTGCGCTGATGCTGGCCGTCGCGCACCACGGCCCCTTTGTCAGGGAAGAGCACCTGTTGTCCTTTGTCATCTGCCTCATGATCCTCCAGCTGATCTGGATGATGTGGTACATCCTGGTGCGGGACAGACAGAAGAACACGCGGACGGAGAGAGACGTCCACGCCACCACATGTTGGATCAGAGGTGAGTGTGGAAGACCTCAGCAGTTCTGTGCGTAAAGGTCCACGACCAGTAGATTTTATTGTTGTCCATGTGTGGCTGGTGGTTACACAGACGAACTTCATTTAATTTTTTAAAAGTTCTAAACTTTGTGTTTTTTTGTCATGTGTGATAATATTAACTTGCTCTGTATGTTTGTATCGCGGCAGCTGGTTTGACTCTGCTTGCAGTCCTCTCGCTGATTATGGACGCTTTCCGAATCGGCCATTATGTTGGCTATATGTCTTGTGTGTCGGCTGTGTTCGGGGTTTATCCTGTCATCCACGCAACCCACACCATAGCACAGGCAAGTTTACGACCCCACTCTGATTTCAATTAAGCGATAATCTTTCAACAGTGTCTTTTTCTTCTGCACACAACTTTTGAATAATGCGCTCTTTGTTGCAACTATATAATCCATCATTGTCCACGTGTGTGTAAATGCATGTCATGCATGTCTTCTTGTAAACGGCTGTCAATATATTCTATTGGGTTATTAGGAAAAATGGTGTTTTAAGAAGCTAAAGTTTAGATAAGATATTAGACGGCTGTTTATATTAATGTTCTGGGCCTTGTTTTGTGCGTTTAGGTTCATTTTCTTTGGTTTCACATAAAGGACGTCATCAAGAGCCTCGAAACTTTTGAGAGGTATGTGAGATAGTTACAGCAGTCATTTATTTCCGTTGTGTTGCATCTACAAAAATAGATACCATGCTCACTAAAACTCTCATCTGTGACTAAAGAACGCGCAAGATATGAAATCTACGTGCATGTACATGAGAACAAAAGTCACCACACTTCTCCGTGCAATCAAATGATGGATGATCGTCTTTGTTTGCAACTGTCTGTTCTTTCAGATTCGGTGTCATCCATGCAGTCTTCACAAACCTTCTCTTGTGGTGCAACGGTGTGATGTCAGAGGCCGAGCACTTCATGAACAAACATATGAGAAGACTCTCTGCCCTGGGCTACGAAAACCTCACCATAGGTAAGGGCCAAGGGGTCGATTGCTGGCTTGTACCTAAAAGAAAAGTACAATTGTCCACTTGAGCTCTCACTTCAATGGATAAAAGGAAAAGGAAGGAGAGGAGGGTTCGTGAGGGGGAGGGAGGTTAGCTTAGCAGCCCCGGCAGGTCTTGTTTGTGTCGAACGTCTGTCTCTTAGGTTTCAAGAGACACAGAGTGTTGGTGGTACTGAGGCCCCCTCCCCGGTCCTTTCCCCACACTTCAGCCACCACCACCCTCCTTGGCAACCCCCCACTTGACCTCAGACGGCTTTGTCCCCAGGCTGCTTGCTCCCAAGGGTGCTGCAATTACAGTAACTGATACAGCTAAGCCTCGGGTTGGGGGGTTCGGCTGCTCCTCCTCATATCCGGCTGACTGTGAGGCTGGCTGCACCCTGACTGTTGTTCCCATTTTAATTAAAGGGTGCAGGACCATAGTGGTGGTTTTGTTGAGATGATCTCTATAGGGCGACATCATTACTATCATATGTTAAGGTGGACTTTACAAGGAGTGAGTAAGTATAACAGATGTATTGTTATCATTGTGTAAGATGCTCGGGCGTTTAGCTAATGAGTGAAATTCTAAATTCACAACTTCTAAAATATGACAAATGAACTCTGACCATCATGGACTTGGATAGCAAATTGTATTACAGAGTTTGAAAAAAAGAAGTTCATAGCATCTATTAACATCAGAAAACCACACATCCAAACAAAGAAAGCATGGCTGAAACATAAAAGTTGCACTATACTAAAATTGCTGGCGTTGTATTAGCTTGACCTTCTTTTACAAATCAAAAAAAACAAATAAAATAAAACAAGTCAAAAAGCAACTCAAGCACCGTAAAGAGAGGTAAAGGGCAATTCACACCTCCTACCTGCCATACCTCTCTTTATACAGTATATAACAGGAAGAATAAAAAGGAGACACTGCTTTGCTCCAAGTAAAAAGTTGGTAATTCGCTTCAGTAGATATACTCATTGTCTTAAAAAAAAATGTAAAGATGTTTTCATTAATATTTTGAGCCTGAGCAACAATGTCTTCTGTAAAATTCCACAAATTACTTGTTGACACATACACAGTGAAGCACTGACATTAATCTAGATAAAACAAAACTAATCAGTTAAATACACACTATTGATTTCTTTTATTTTAAAGAAATGTTAATTGGAATAGTTATGCTTTTGGCTTTTTTAGTTCAGTAGAATATCTTGACAAACGGATATGGTTTTTCCAGTCAGAAAAACATACATGTGTAATCTAACAATTTTATTTTATTGAATTTTTAATGTCTCAGTCATTTGGATCAATTTTTGCATTTTCTTTTTTGCAGATAATCCAGAGCAGCTGTGTAACTGCACTATCAGCACTTGCTCCACGTTCACCAGCAGCCTCTCCTATCTCTATCCCTTCAACATCGAATACCACATCTTTGTCTCTGCCTTGCTCTTTGTTATGTGGAAAAACATTGGACGGTCCATTGACCATTCCTCAAACCAGAAAAAGTTGGCTACCAAAACCCAGAGCCTGTCTTTAGGCCCTATTCTGGGTCTCTTTGCCCTGGCCAGCACTATTGGGATCCTAGTGGTCTACATCACTCGTGTAGAGTCCCTACCGACGCGCCAGACAGCCATTTCTATGTTCTATATTTATGGCATCGTCATGCTGTTGTTCATGTGCTTTGCCAGTGCTTCAGGTCTAATCATATACAGAGCAAACCACATACCACCTGACACCTCCAAGAACCCATCCAGACAGCTGGACACAGAGCTGCTCTTTGGATCCTCTATTGGCTCCTGGCTAATATCCTGGTGCAGCATAGTAGCTGTGTTGAGTACCAACAGCAAACCTCCTTACCTTTGGACAAACTTTATCTACTCTCTGCTTATGGTGCTGGAGAATTACATGCAGAACCTCTTCGTTGTAGAGTCTCTTTACCGCCAACAGGAGGAAGGGGAAAGGGAGGACCCAGAATTACCATCTGCTCCAGAAATCTTCTCTGTGACATCTTCTTTATCGCCACCATATAATGGCATCATCAACCGAGCCTATGAGACTCCTGATAAAGCTTGTGTCACCATGGAGAATGAGCAGGAAGAGAGCAGTCAGGTGTACCACTCTCCCAGGAAACCATCGGAGGTCCCACTACCCGTGGGAAACAATGTAACGGAGCCTTCAAATATAAAGAGGAAAATCCTGAAGAACCTCTCTGTCTTCCTTATATTGTGCAACATTTCGGTGAGTGTGTCAGCTTAAAACCGAATGTGAATTAAATGTGGAAGTATTGAAAAAAAAACCCGAAATGCTTATATCAATCCAAATCTAAAATTAAATCAATTAAATTTCTTCTTCTTCCAGCTATGGATCCTTCCTGCTTTTGGTTGCCGGCCACAGTACGACAACGGCCTGGAAGAGGAGACATTCGGCTTCAGCACATGGTCAACAGTTCTCAATTTTGCCATTCCTTTAAACCTTTTCTACCGCATGCACTCAGTTGCTTCCCTCTTTGAGGTGTTTCTCCGGGTCTGACAGAACGGCAGATGACTAATAACGTCAGGGAATGTACATGGGAACACCACCAGCTCCACAGAGTGTCTCATAGGTCAACTGTTCAAGAGTCAGTCAGGGTCACACTCCAACAGACTTGAAAGGAAGCCATGGAGACAAACTAAATGTAGGTCCCTCGATGTGGACATGACAGAAAGAGACAAACCTATTAATCTGCGTTCCTTGAAGAAGTACCTTGCATAATGCAAGGCTTATTGACGATGGTAATAAACAGAGGTTTAGGTTGTAAAAATTTGTTTTATAGTTGTAGTTCAGTAGCATTTTCTCACTAGTACATCATGCAACATTTACAGCAATATGCTGTATATGACACACATACACATATGACACGTACTGTATGATGTACTGTTCCATATTAGTAACTGACATGATAGAATAGCATATATTCACTTGATTCTGATATCTGGAAATAAAAAAAAAAATAAGTCAAGGCATTTATTGAATAGCAAAGTAGTATTTCTGTATTTCCAAGATACAAAGTACGCTGATGTACCACTTGACTCATAGGGGCATGTGAAACTCAATATGGATAAGGTTCTCATTTTATTTACTTCGTAGATCAAATATTTGAGTGGATGTTGTGCACCACTCGATCTGCAAGGACAGTAAGATTTTATGGTGTCTTCAGACCAAATGCAAAGCTGGTATGACACTGTATGTGATGTTGTGCTGTGAAAACCTGACAATCAATTCTTCTAACATCACTGACACTCATAAACAAAGGACAGACTTTCAGTCTTGATAGAAAATTGTCAAGTACGAGACAGGAGAACCAGATGCGTTTCACGAACACCCGAAGGTGGATTTTATTGAAAAAGGGAAAAGGGGATGTGGAGAGTGAGAGTCTGAGAGGGGCGAGAAGCAGCAGACACCGGCACAGGCTGGGGCGAGGGTTAGCAGGCACAGGCAGAGTGGTCGGAGTGGAGAGAGGCAGCAGCAGACACTGGCACAGGCTGAGGCGAGGGTGAGCAGGCACAGGCAGAGTGGTCGGAGTCCGGAGGGTAGTCGTTGTTGGATCAAACAGGACAGGTAGGGCAGGCAGGAAGAAAGGCGATCAGTCTGAAGAATGCCAACGACCAGGAACATGCAGGATCGACGACGAACTGACAAAGAGAGTTAGTAGACCTGTGCCTTAAATACACACACACACAGCAGATGGTAACAAGATGCAGGTGGCAGTGATTAGCAGTGATGAGCAGGTGAGCTTCCTGATAGGCTGGAGAATGAGTGACAGGGGGGTGTGGCAACAGGCAGAGTGAGGTGGAAATCATTCAATCAGTGGAGCAGGGAGCAGACTCATGACAAAAATCTTTATTAACTATTAAAGAAAAGTTTGTGGAAAAGTAGGACTTCCAGATATGTGCTGTAAATATGTATTCATTACTTGATTTTAGCTTGTGGTTTTACTTTACTACAAACCAAATTAGCAGTACTGTTAGCTGCCCTCCCCAACTGGTAAATCCATTGCTGTTACTAAAAACAGCCCAGCACTCATACTTGTGTGTTTAAAATGCAAAGCATATTTGGTCTGAACACATTATTATGAGAGCACTACATTTTAAGTAAACGTAATTAGTTAGACAGTTGTTCTCAGAAGAAGCACTGACTGAAAAGTTGCTCTCAGTCAGTCTCCTCCTTCGTCACAGTTCTCTGTTCTGTAAAGTTAATCGAAAAGTTTTCATGAAATTGTGTTACTCAGCAGCATTGTTTTGCAAGTGATAAAATGTTGAACTCATGCATGTTATGTGAACTATGAGACACTGGGTTAACATTTTTCAAATCAGGTGCATCGATACTGTGAACAGTGTAACTCTCATAGTTTCAGGGTTGCAACACCAACTTGAAACATATGCAGGATGATAACATGAAACATCAGACGAGATATCATATGTTTACACATATGAAAAATTGGCAATTAAACCCATCTCTCTGACATCACACTGTATAGTTATATTACATAACACTGTGGCAAATGTGTAATATCAATTAGATGTCCAAGTTCTCAATCTGGTGCTATCCACTCCATGCATCCTCTATGTGTGCCAAGTTGTGGTAAAATGTACGTTATTAGCTGCAGACTGCACAATTCTGTAAATATTGCCATGCTGATCAAAATCATCCAGCAACTGTGATACGATTATGCAAAATTCCAATTAAAGGGTGCTTGTAGTAAATGATGTGTACAATCATGATGGATGTGTATCTTTTGCTAATTAAAATAAAGTTTTCTTTTTCACATACAAGACCTTTTTCGTCTCTCATGTCGTCTCCCTTTAATTTCTTTATTGTTTTTTTGTATACTAAGGACTTCCTGACTTTTGCCCCCTTTTTAAATTAAACTTAATATAAACTGAGATGGGCACACACCTTTTCACCACAGGATGGCGCTAGGTAATTATGTTTTTGTGAGAGTTTCATATGACACGTAAAATGCTCACGTACCATATAGGACTACACCTTGGATTGTTGTGCCAGGACACCTTTTGGGAATAGATTACACTGCTTCTAGCAAAAACAAATCAAGACGATGTTAAGCGAAAAATAAAAACAAATGTATAGAAAACAATAGCGTGATTTCTCCCAAAACAGAAGGAAGGGGTGTCCCTCAAGGTTGTAATTTTATATTACTGAGCTTTTATCACAGTGATGAACTTTAAGTCACCATTTTACACACAAATGTAACGTAAGGAGCGCCTCGTGTGGCCAAAGTCACTTAATCACACGTCCACTGACTTTGACGTTAATTCACTGGCTGTGGGAACATACATATGTGGCAACATCTGTACTGAAATAAAGTAAACGCTGTGTCGGACATATGTTGCCTCGTGACATGACATTCGGAGATTAAGGGTTACTCCGGAGAATTTGGCACTGTGCGGCGGGGGATTATTTCGTCTGCATGTCAGAACGATTTGACAGGCACACAGACACGTCTAAAAATATCCGTGACGTGGCAAAGCCGGAAACGCCGCTGCTGCGGCTGCTGTTGCAGAGACACATGATGACGCACCGCGCGCGCGGACCTCCAGTCTTACCATGCCCGTTCCGCGTGAATGTGATTCACCTGTTCAGGCAACTTCGAAAAGTGGACGAGCAACGACCTTCAGTTTGTGGTCGACACAAAGAAAACAACCAGCATGATACATATACTATTTTATACATGAAAATGTAATCAAATGATAGATAGATAGATAGATAGATAGATAGATAGATAGATAGATAGATAGATAGATAGATAGATAGATAGACAGAATGAAAAACGAAACATGCTCCAGGCGCGCTATTGTTTTCAGCACCATGGACAGCTCTGTCAGCGGTGATGTAGCCTGTATAAGATGTCATTTCTACTATCTGGGTGTGTCTGCTCTGTAACCTATTTAGAACGCATTAGATAATCTACAACACGTAGTGTACACTTGTCTACACGCACCATATTGTCACCCCCGGGACTGCGGTATTGTGTGATGTGAAGCAGATAATTCGTACCATGGGACAGGCAATCCATCATTAGAAAGAAAGCTCTCGATTTATTTATTTATTTATTTAAGCATTTATCTATTTTTTTTAAATGACTCTTCTAATTAAAGGGCCTCTTCACAACTCATGTGCGTGAGCGGTGCACTGCTATGCGTAAAAGCACGCGCAGAGGAGGCGTGATGGAGTATGCGCCCAGCCCTGGTTAGGTTACTGTGTTAAGCTGCAGGGAGTCCCTCCACACCCACTATGCGCTCAGGACATCTTGGACTGAGACATTCACACGCGCACCCAGGACAGACATCTGGACCGACCAGGCTGCAACATGCGCTCGCCACCGCCTTCTGCGTTTCAGCTCCTCAGCGCACCTGGCACGTCGTTAGGCTCAGTTTTAACGCGTTCACTGTTCTCCTCTCGTCCGCTTTGCACTTCCCACCAGGCTGGCAGCCGAGCTGGTCAACGGGGACTATGCGGTGAGTGGCTGTCAGCCGCGCTCGTCCCCACGCACCGAGTGATGGACTGCAGTTTTACTTGAAGAGCCACATGGAGAACCCAGCCAAGTACCTCTCATCGGTGCAGGGGAGTGACTCTGTGCCGGCACCCCAAGGAGAGATTATGTTGAACAGCACCGAAACAGAGGTAACAAGCGACGGGAGGAAGGACATGGTGGTGCGCACGGTGACGGGCTGTCTGCTCTCCCTGCTCATTCTATGGACCCTCTTGGGAAACATCCTAGTTTGCTCCGCGGTGCTGCGCTTTCGGCACCTGCGGACCAAAGTCACCAACATTTTCATCGTGTCCCTGGCTCTGTCGGATTTATTCGTGGCCGTGTTGGTGATGCCGTGGAAAGCTGTGGCAGAGGTGGCGGGTTACTGGCCGTTCGGCACTTTCTGTAACGTCTGGGTCGCCTTTGACATTATGTGCTCCACCGCCTCCATCCTGAACCTTTGCATTATCAGCGTAGACAGATACTGGGCCATCTCGAGTCCCTTCCGCTACGAGAGAAAAATGACCCAGCGAGTTGCCTTTGTTATGATCAGCATCACTTGGACGTTGTCTGTGCTCATTTCATTCATACCGGTTCAGTTAAACTGGCACAAAGCCAGCGGTGACGACATGGCCGGGGCGCACAACTCATCCACGAGTCGGCAGATGGAGGAAAACTGTGACTCCAGTCTGAGCAGAGAATATGCTATATCCTCCTCTTTAATAAGTTTCTATATCCCCGTGGCAATTATGATTGTGACGTACACGCGCATATACAGGATTGCACAAATACAAATCAGAAGAATAGCCTCCCTGGAGAGAGCAGCGGAGCACGCGCAAAGTTGCAGGACCAACAGAATCGAGTGCCAACACCACAACACCTTGAAAACGTCGATCAAACGGGAAACCAAA
Organism: Trinectes maculatus; assembly: GCA_016785345.1. Taxonomy (NCBI): domain Eukaryota; kingdom Metazoa; phylum Chordata; class Actinopteri; order Pleuronectiformes; family Achiridae; genus Trinectes; species Trinectes maculatus. Next base: position 44,368 of record JAFBJQ010002187.1, read on the forward strand.
GTCTTTAAGACGCTGTCGGTGATTATGGGTGTCTTCGTGTGTTGCTGGTTACCTTTCTTTGTCCTAAATTGCATGGTCCCGTTCTGCGACAGACCGGCCGCGGACCGGGACGCGGGCCTGCCGTGCGTCAGCGAGACGACTTTCAACGTCTTCGTGTGGTTCGGCTGGGCCAACTCGTCCCTAAATCCCATCATATACGCCTTCAATGCCGAGTTCAGGAAGGCCTTCGCCAGCCTGCTGGGCTGCCGCTATTTCTGCTCCAACACCCCGGTGGAAACTGTCAACATCAGTAACGAGCTAGTCTCATATAACCAAGATACCCTCATTCACAAGGAAATCGCAAACGCCTATGTTAACATGATCCCCAACGTGGTTGAATGTATCGAGCACGAGGAGACGTTTGACAGGATTTCACAGTTTTCTCACAACAATGAGAACGCCACCGACTCGGTGTGTGACCTGGAGGACTGCGAGGCAGATATCAGTCTTGACAGGTTGTCACCATTCACGCCCAATGGATTACACTGACTCAGATGTTATGTCTCCCCATGCATACTTGGATGTATTGCTAATTATGCCATCATTCATTCAGCTCCTTTGTTCCAGAAGCTCCTCTACACAGGGTCAGGGTCCCCTGAGCTACTGAGCCCAGCCCCTGGCAAATGATGAGGGATGCAGTGACTTGGTCATGGACACATGAGCAAAGGGCATGTCCCTGAAGGCACCAGCCCACGCTGCCATGGCTTTTTGTCATATATGAGATGTGATGTTGTTGTCCTGTTCTAAAAAAAAGTGATGTGTAGGTGTTTATTTACATGGCAAGTGAAGTCTGTGTTCATTAGTTCAAAGGTTCAGTGTTGTTGAAGGTGTTGTTTACCGGAAGGCTTTAGTCAGAGTGTCTACGTCTCACAGTCGTCCAGGAGGAAATGTTTGTAAAGACTCACAGAGGATTCATAAATGAAAACCTTGAAAACCTATTTGCTGCTTAATAACCTCATGTGTATCCAGTGGCGCCTTTTTTCACTGAGTATGAGGAGTGAGGGCAGCCTTACAGGCAGAGCAATGCAGATGGTTCTACTCAAATGCAGTCATTTTCAGCGCCTTATAGCTTATTCAAAGACGAGTTTGGAGAGATGAATGGAATGTGTCGTATGGAGTTTAGGTTACATGATGCCAAATGCAGTATTAAAGTGTTTACCCACTACGCACCAACCCCTGTGACTCCTCAAGCACACCTGCTCAGCACCACAGCTCATGGTGCAGTTTGACTTCTATACAGTTTGATCCAAACTCAGAAGGCACAAGATCTGACACAAAAAAGGGATATAATGTGAGCCTGTTATTTACTGCACCACTTATCCGGGGCAAATATTAAAGAGTCAGTATAGCGGTCAAATCTGTTTCCTTCCTCTGTGATTTTATGCTTGTTATCGAGGCCAAAATTGCAGAATGGTTCTGCAACTACAGCAGCAACCAGAGTCAAGTATAACAAACGGAAAAGGGAATATAAAGACTGTCCTAGTTGACCAAAGATGTCGAGGAGAAAATCAATAACTCAGACACAATGAGGCTAAAGTGTTGTGTCAACTAGAGGAATTGTTGCTATAGAAATCCATCACACACGTGTGAGGCCAGGTCGCCAACACAACTGGATGTCACACATCACCTCTCCCACATCTCTCATATTTGTACTGTACAGATGACCTGATTTGAATGTATACTGCTGTCCTTTACACAGTGAAGTGTGTCATCATTTGTCTAATAAAATGCTGTCATACTAAGAGGAACCGAGTGCTCTGGTCTCTTCTTGCTGTGACATGAAGTCGTCTGTCAAATGGACAAACTTTACCCTTAAGTTTCACCCTGCGTCGAAGCAATAACTTAACTTTCACACATGTCCGTGTCTCACTTGTGCTTTTTAAAGATTTCTCTGTTAGTATTCTGTCATGTGTGGACAAACCGACAGCAAATATTGGCATAGAGAGTCAGTGAGAGATGACATTCAGCAGAAGTCCCCGCTGGACGCAAACCACGTAACACTGTGGTTACGTGGAGTGAATCTTATAAGCTGCTGGTCCAGTAGGACCTATAGCAATAGTCTGACATGCCATCCAGAGGTATTTCTCCTGGCAGCAACAGAAAGGTCTGAATCCTGATTATTAGAGCAGCACGGTTTGGGTAAATAAATAAAATGTACCCTCAAGTGTTCCAGGATAGCATATTTAAAAAAAAATTAATCATTCATATTGCCAACAACATTTTAGAGAACTGCCAGCAGCACCTATCATGCAACTTTTCTGCCACCTACGCCCGTCACTGTGGCACACCGTGGGTTAACAGACAAATCATAATAGACAAATACATAAATCCCCAAATACATAATTGTAGCCGAGCCTCTGAATCCTAATCCAGCCACTTTTCTCGAGGGAACTTTAATTCTTTATGCCGTACATCCTTGGGCAGCTCATTAAAATAAATAACATGTTAACCGATATAAAAAGGGTCTGCCTCTGAGTTATCTGAGTTGCGGTAGTCATCTACATTATGTCTGCGTGCCATAAGGAAAGCACTTCCTGCAATATGTTCAAGTGTTGCATGGAAAACAAGCAAGTAATCCTCAAGAAAGTAACTCAATTTGCATTTCTAAAACATTATGTTCACACATGCCGTTCTCAGTGTCTGACATATCTGACAGGAAGTCGTGGAAGAGGCATCCATAATAATATTCCATCACAAATAGACATCTGTAAATAAAAGTAAATGAGTATTATAAGTATATACATATATATGTATATATACATATACACACATATATATGTATTCTCTTGTTAAGTGCTTCTCTCAACACATTTTCCACAAATTAAGACACAGTTATTTCCCCTGGTCAGAGTCAAAATTCACTCTGAATTTTGACTTTATTCTGAGAATAAAATAAAATGACATCGAATCATAAGCCTGTATTAACTGAAGCCTGAGGCTATGAGTCCACGTTGTTCACTTTCCACCTTCATCTTGTCAGGAGGTGAATGGCACAGAGGCTGTGTCACAGTGCTGTTCAGTTCTCACCTCCTGTCCCGATTAGCGTTGCCCCCATTGAGATGAAAGTTGGGGGACTCAGCTGTGGATCAGGTCATGTTCAGGTCTGTCAGACCTGAAATATGGGTGGTAGCTCACCGACATCTTGACAGACTGTGATTCATCTCAAGCTCAACTAACCCTTACCTTCACTCGCACATTTTTTTTATCACACTTGAAAAATATATGCAATTTCACACTGCATTTTAAAATCAGACAGAATGGGAAGGTTTTGATTAAACATTACAGTATTATTTTTTTCAAAAATCCAATTTAATGTCATACACTCATTTTAAAAAAGATTCAATTATGTACTGAGGTCGTTTTTTGAGACATTTTTAAATCAGAAGAAATGAGTAAAGCAGCAGCATATTTGAGAGGATGAGGTGTTTACTTCATCTGTGCATGAGCGGCGTCCTTGTGTGGTAGGACACATGTGAAAGGTGGTCTGACCTCAATATTCAGCCATGAAAGGAATGCTGGAGAGGAAGTGGAGGCAGGCTTAGGGGGGGTTACACCACCCGTCAGGATGCATTCATCAAAATACCCCTCTTTCCTCCCATACACACACACACACACACACACACACACACACACACACACGCACACACACACACACACACACACACACACACAGTTGTAAGAAAACTCATCGAAATAATGCCTTCCCTAGCTCCTTACCTGATCAATCACAAATAAATACCTAACCCCAACCTAAACGTAATTCAAACCCTGAAATGTGTGAACCCTCAAACATTCAAACCATGTCTCTTCTCCTTTCCCAGCACACCGCCCTCATTCTTTATCTTCACATGAGTTTTGTAATTTAAGGAAATGTGGTAATGAGGTTTAATGTGACTTCATCTTTCAGAAGAACAGCTTGAGCACAGTGAGTGACACCACTCTGAACATATCATAGCTACATGAGTTGTGTTGAGTTTGTGAGACACTTAATTACTATGAGTTCAGCTTGAGCTGTGCGTAGCTGTTAAGTTCATGACTGACCTGGGAGTAAAGCTAACAATATGAGTATCTTCTCATCTGCCCCATCATCACACCTGTACATTTATCACTGTCTATTATAAATACAATTATAAAAAAATTAATGATTCAGTGTTTTATCCTTTGAACAAAAAGAACAGTCTCTCCAAGGCTCCACTGTTTGGCTCCGCGTCATTAAAGAGGACGCATCACTCAGATCAACGAACCATTGTTTCATATCTGTATGAGAAACGTTCCGCTTTGAAGGTTTCGCTCTTTGAAATTCCTCCTTTCACCTCTTGCTGTCATCTCATCCACTTCCTCTCTGTGACGCAGTCTTTGGTTTTGAGTTACTTTCAGTGAGCTTGAATGGAGTGAAAGAGTGGTGTCTCGTTCCCCAAAGGCCACACGTCCACTGTGTAGCCCAGTCGTATTCACAAGCCCTGAGACAGGCAGAGCAAAACGCTGTCTGTCCCACTGATATGAGACGTGCAAATATGCAGAGATGATGTCTTGAATGTTTTTTTTTCTTACATTTTCTCTTCATGTCACTGACAGGTACAGTATATAAAAATTCAGAGTGCAGAAAAAACCACACGCGCACACCGGCACACACACACACATACACACACACAGTTCCAGATGTAATGTACTTTTCTTGTAATATGAAGTCACAATTACCTGAGATAGTGAAATAAAACATTTTAATTGATCAGATCATTTTTTTCCTCTGATCTATTATTAAGTTCTTTTCGTAGTTTCGATTACTTTTTTATTATACAATTGCAATCAATCATGCATTTCATAGTGGACAGAGCCAAGGTTGAAAATAGTGTGTCTAGGTTTTAATAGCTGAATTGTCTAATCTCAAGGAGGACAGGGTGAATTACCTGGCAGTAAGTCAAGAGTTATAAATTATGGTAAAGAAACATTTATTGTTCAAGGTGTAAAATGTTCCCTGCTGAGCAATAAAAGCTAAAGAGAAGGCATGCATGCAGCCAGTCGGAATACCTGTAAGCACAAAGAGCTGGAGGTCATCGACATTAACACTTCCGGTGGTTGTAAATCAATCATTGGGGATCTATTGCTCGATGACTCAGCATTCCTCAGCATTTCCTTGCTATCATCTGTCAGACACTGACAATGGATGGCTGCTTTGCAGGAAATTAGAGTTCAAATGACGGGACTATGTCTCTGTTAATGTGATTCTGTTCTACTTTGTTTGTAGATCTGGTGATTTGTCTAATAACAATACTGCTGTGAAAAATGGTTTGTGCAATGGGCCTATTAAAAAAATCATTTCAAATGACTTTTAATATGATTTTATGTTCTTGAAAATGAAATTTAAAACAAGGCATTATTATGGATATAAGGGAAGTTAAATGAACGGATACCAATCTTCCCAAATAAAACCACTATGAAACACAAAACATCAACAGTTGTCCCTGCTCAGACGTTTCTGAGAGTACGTCCAAGAAATCACATGTTATCCCAGACAGGAGGAGTGAGCCATCATGTTGAAGGAAATGACTCTGCACTTCCTGTCAGACATGTCATATTCAGATTAACAGCACACAAATATGCTCAGGTGCGTTCCTGAAAAGAGACAACAGTGACTGTGACAGCTATTACCGCAAAGGAGCTTTAAGATTCATTAACATAAAAGCTATTTTCCAGACCCGACATGTCTGAGTCATTGTCTCTCGGTGGTTTGAATTGGCAGGGTGATGATAGACAGAGCTGATTTATTAGCAGAGGAATAAGACTTTGAAGAGACCAGACGGAGCGGCTTTCCTGAGTGCATTAGGAAACCTGACTCTGTAACAGTATAGTTTGTTCCCAAAGAGATTATATGTCTGGCAGCGGTTGATAAATTTGTATATTTATATACAGTATGTCTATATATCCATATTCAGCCATTCAGGTTTTTTGTTTTTTTGTTACAATTTCTATTCTTAGTGCAGAAGACATATAGTGCAGTATATAACAAGAGACCAGCAGAGTGAGGATGTAATTGTGATCATCTTGGTTATTTACTCTTTTACAGTTTAATCCTCAGAATAACAGTGTGGGGTGGACACTAAAAAGACTAGAATACATTAGCGTTGTAGCACATTTAGGTCTTAACTTCCTGTAGGTTTGCCTCAAGAGTTTCTCTTTATTCAATTGTCAGTTGGGACATTATTCAAAAATATTCCGAAGTTTTGCTACTTTGGCTGTGGAATAAGTTGATGGAAGAAAACCCTCGGCAGATTTATTGCCACATGTGTCAATGTGTTGAAAAATGCGCTGTCAGTTTTTATTCTAAATTCATATATTAAACCATGGGGAAACAGATAGGAACTGATTTCTGTTTATAAAAGCTACAAATGTACCCTTTGTCTCATCCACTGCATCAGTTAGCGAGGTTATTGTTGTCCTTACTGACAGCTAATGGCTTCCATAAAAAAGCAAGGCTGAAATAGAAATGATTTCTCTGAGAAATGAAATTTTGTCATTGGATTTCAGAAGCTGCATTCTAGATTCATTATGCCATGCAGGTAGCATGTGTGCAACTTTGGCTCTGGAGGAACTGACCACAGGTTGATGGTTCGATGCCCTTAAATGATATGACAGAAAGCAAAGTAAAGGCTGTATAACTGGGTGAATATGAATCACAGAGTGTTGAGCTTTGATTGGTTAAGGCGCGAAATGCACTCAGTAAATTTTATGCAGCCACATAACCCATTTGAGATGTTCAGCATTTGTGTCCGTTATTATTGCTCCTGACAGAAACAGGTGGGTTATGGGGTGAGCAGATGCTGCTTTTTATCGTGTGTTCATTCTTCATTAAAAAAAAACTAAGATTCATGACTGAGCCCTGTGTTTGTGCGCTGGGCCTCAACTGCTCCAGAACAATGAGTCCCCAACAACACGAACACATCTAAACTCGTCCTCCAGAGGTGTATGGAGAGGTGTATGGAGAGGTGTGTGGAGAGGTGTATGGAGAGGTGTGTGGAGAGGTGTATGGAGAGGTGTATGGAGAGGTGTGTGGAGAGGTGTATGGAGAGGCTATAGGTCAAAAACCTCAGCTTATCATGCTCTCCAAACTCCACTCAGACACTGATTGTTTACATCAAGGTTTTAATCAAAATGCTGATTAGTCTGCAGCTTAAGATGTCTGCATGCAATTATAATCTGAGATATTTCCCTGCTGTTAATTGTCATTCAGTCCCACATGACCACATGCTGGTGACATCACTGCTGTATGATCTGCTGTCCCATCCCACCACATAGGCGGGCGGTCTGACAATCACATTATATCCGCACTCCCCTGGCGCCCATAATGAACAGATAATTGCTATCACGTTTTGATCCAGTGACAAACAACTCAACATTTCTAGAAGGCACAGCATTAGATAATATAATGAGCAAATTGTTCATTAGCATTGGAAGGGGTGACAGAAAATGCAATATCATCTGGCAGTTAAGAAAACAATCATAGGATAACTCATTTCTTAAATATTGTTGAATGTGTTATGGGGTGTGCTACACAATTGTCTGACATAAGCCTCAAGCACTTCTCATGACGGGGTAAACATCTTTTGTTGAATACCCAGAAGTTTCTTTATATGGTGACAGAATAACTAAAACCAGTCCCTGGAGGTAGAAGGCACCAAGAAATGTTCAGCTCTTCCTCTATGTACGCCTACATTAATGTCAGAGAATGCAATGGGCTGTTCTGAAAGTCAATATGACGCCTCTGAGGACATGGCAAAGACAGCAGGTAAAAATGTATACTGTATTTTTTTTATATATAAAACAGAGCTGAATATAAATAATTCATTTGGGTCCTGCAGCCAGAGCCCAAAATAAATGCCCCATGGGGAATAGTTCTTGGAGCATCCCCTTCTTAGAAATAAGAAGGGGTCTCTTTTTTTCACACGTTCAAGGTAGGCGCAGGGTGTGGGAGTGGACAGAGAGGAGAGGTGGTGTAACTGAATCTGCAGCGCTGTGCTGTCTCTCCGAGCACTGACCTGTGGCGACACGGGGAGTCAGCCATGTTTTATTACAGCCAGGTAGGTGGGTAGTGGTTAGTGCTTAGTTTCCTCCAGAAACCAGGGAATCATGTTGCACGTCTTGTCAACTGACACAGCAGTGGTTATTTATGTGCGCTGTGTGCCTGTGTGTGTGCGTGTGCTGGAGTCAGGTATGAGGACTACAGGATTCAGGAGCAAAATCTGGCTTTGCAGTTCACCTGCAGCAACAGCGATGCATGTATTCATGTGATATTCATGTATTTGGGGCTTATTATGCTACAATAACATGAAATATACAACCTGGACCTGCTACATTTATGTATGAAAAATCGGAGTCACTGAAAAGCATTAAGACGTAGATGAGTAGTATTGAATGGTATCCAGTACATGGACCAGTACATTCACTCCATGAATGCACATTGTCAATATTTGTATGCTGACAGTGCATCAGATCATATGAAGGGCCACAGTGATAAACAGACATATGATATACTCAGACTCCCCTTTTGATCTTTATGAAACTTAATGATTTGGTTTTCCAGCCTGTTGCTTTCAATGAAAGTGGTCTATAAAGCCACTGTGTAAAGTATCTGCCCAGGGCCAAACAACAGACAATAAAGTTAGTGGCCAGACATGACCACTATATAACCCCAATATTCACCAGGTGCTCAGACACACAACTACAAATGAATACTAATGCTGCACTAAGTATTCAACTAAGTATGTTTTTGAATGTTTAAATCACAGTGAAAAACTTACAGCACAGTCCCAAAGTTCATTAATACGGAAGAGGATTAGGGCCAGTGTGCCAAAAAAAAAAGTGAGTTCTGACTTTAAAGTCAGAATTCTGAGAAAAAAAAGTCAGAATTCTGAGAAAAAAGTCAGAAGTCTGAGAAAAAAAAGTCAGAATTCTGAGAAAAAAGTCAGAAGTCTGAGAAAAAGACAGAATTCTGAGAAAAAAAGTCAGAAGTCTGAGAAAAAAAGACAGAATTCTGAGAAAAAAAGACAGAATTCTGAGAAAAAAGTCTTTTTTTTAACACACTAACAATATATTTAAACCAGGAAGTGAGCACATGAGTTTGCACAAGGGAAAAACAGGAATCACAGTCACACATGAAAAAAAACCCAACACTGAGACGTGAGGGAGCTAGAACCTGCACCACAGATAACAGAGATGAACTGACAGTGAGTGGAGGTGAGGACCAGGTGTAAATAGTCTGACAGCAGGTGAGTTGATGAGCAGATTAGTGGATGATGAGAACCAGGTTTGAGGAAGAGCCAGCATGAAGGGGAGAACACTGAAGCAGCACCCAGCTCCACTCTTCCAGTATTGGTGGATTTTGAAAAAAGTCACTTTTGTTCTAACAACCACAGTAAAAAACATTTCATCGGTCTCTAGGTGGCATTTGAGAAGAATAAATCATAAACCACAGCGGAGGAAAGCCCGCACGATTTCAGACTTGATGGAAATTAGATGTGAAAGGCCTGTGAATGGTTTTGATTAATAAGCCCCGTTCGTATCGATGCCACTGAATGATCTGTAATGCAACACTTATCCTTGACAGATAGATCTGGTTTCCATCAAAAACAAAAAAGCAAACATAATGAGTGTTTTGATCAAGGGGGAGGAGAAAGGAAATAAAAAGCTTCTCTGAACATCAGAAACAATCACATCCTTTTATCGCAGTGCATGTACTGAGGACCTGATTCATGAACTGTTGCTCTTTGTTGTCAGCTAATCTACACCATAATACAGACTTTAAATCAGTGACAAATAGAAGTGTACTCAGTAACATATTAACATGCACACTGATGGCCAAACAAACATGATGGGCAGACAAACGGGTGACGAATTCTGACAGTGACAGTGGGATCGTAATTCATTTCAACACAAATGTGTAAATGAATAACCATGAAGGATCAGCCTGTAGACCGCTCCTCCAAACAGGAAACTGCATCTGCTGACATGTAACATTACATGTAAAATACAGGGGGTCCTCGAGTTACGACGGAGATCCGTTCCTGAGAATGTGTCGTAACCGAATTTCGACATTAGTCGGACCATACATTCATTGTGCCATTGTGCATATATTGTGCCACTAGATGTCGCTATAACACCACCCTACAATAAGAGTTTACTATGGGGAATTGCCTTTTGTCACCGTAGGGGTTGATATCGCGAGTGTAATGAGCATTTCCTTTAGATTCCTGATATCAACCGTGTAGACCCTGTGTTGTGAATAAACCTACGGTATTGCCATGATCCTGAACGCATCTGTGTCCGTGTGCATCTCCTTACCGGTTGCCCCTTCCCCCCCCCGCCAGCCATCCATTTCACATAAGTAAACACAAGGCAGAGTAGCCTAGCTGTGGAGGTGCTGGACAGCCGGCAGGAGCGCTGAGAGACAGAGAGAACGCTCACCAACTAGTTCCCGTGCGAAGTCTGTACATATTTACAGGGCAAACCGCTTAAGCCGAAACAAGGAAGTTCACGGGAGATGTGTCGTAACCACAAAAACAACGTAACTCGCGACCGTCGTAACTCGAGGACCCCCTGTACTACGGCTTTGAATTTTTTACCCCACAGGTACGCAGCTTTGTAATAGTTTGTGAATGTAATCAGATTAAATGTTATGTTGAACTAGTCACTGAAGACAGTTATAGTGGTAACAAACAAGTAATTCAGATGGACTCTGAAGCCATAAATCACTAAATCTGTCATTGACTGGATATGATACAGGATAACAGAAAACCTCCTGAATTTAATAATATCTGAAAATCATTTTTGGGAGTTAACAATGTCAGCTAAGACACAGTTAAATTTAAATATTAAAAAAAAAAATCTTATCCACAGGATCCTTGAATGACCTGTAGCTCCCTATAACAGCATTGAGAACTGAAACGGAAGATGATTAAACCAGCGTAAGACCTGGAGAGTCTAGACTACTGCCCTGCAGATGATGAAAGCTGGTCCAAACCCTTCTCAAAAGTCAAAGAGATGCACGCCAAAGGCGCTGGTTCATTCCCTGTAATTAGCAGAAAGCCAACATTCTTGGGTGTGAAATGGCCTCACATGGACAGAAGCTCAGTATCACGTCGCCGTGTCATCACATCTGTTTTTTTATTCTTTTTTTCAGTTTTCAATTTGGGCTTTCTGGATTTAAAATACTATATTTTACCCCGTTCAGTTTGCCCGCTTGTCTTTTTTCCTACTCGTGTCTATGCTTCCTGTTTTCCTGGATTGCGTTGCACGCTCCAGAAAAGGAACGTCCAGGAGCTTTTTACTCCTCTCCTCATCAATCTAACTGTCAACCAGATTTCTCATCGACTGCCAGTGTCTGGCAGCGAGATTGAATCATATAGTCAATCAAAATGCTATTTCCAGCCGTCACCTGGGTTTGGGATTTTGTTATCGAATGACTGACCTCTCAAGTCAAAGGTGAATCTTTTCGCACCTTTTCTCAAGGCTTTTATTTTTTTTGCCTTTGTGACCTAGGCACAGGGAAGAAAGAATGGGAAAACTGATCTGACACCTGGAATTTGTTTTGGAGTTTTGTCGTATTAAAGTGTAAATACTGTATAATGCATTTATTATTAAGCTTTAAAGACTCTCAACATTTTTGGCATATTTTTAACCCACCTTTTTACAGTTTTTATGCTGAGCTGAGTTAACAGATTGCAGGACAGTTGGACACTCAGACAAACAGGAGGATGGAACCAATTTTAAAAAAAATCTGTCAGCAGTAAAGAGACAAGAGAAGTTCCTTAAAAATCGACCTAATATGATTTCATTATTTCCTCAAGGCTGATTATTTAATGTGAGTGGTTTGTCTGAGTTAAAGCTGTAAGACATCATCATGTCGTCATCTGTCTGAAACGAGGCTCCAAGGTGACCCAGCATTTTTAAGTTTAAGTTAAGTACGACAGAGAAACTGAAGAGACAATCTGGTTTTAGTAGCTTAAAATGTCAAATCAAACCATTTCAGCATTCATGTTCATTCATGTTTGCAACGTTTTGGCCTCTTTTATCCCAGAATCCTTTAAGCGTTTGACGTTTTCACACTGATCCTCCTGTTTCTTTGTGGCTGTATACACTGGTAATCTTTGCACCTTTGATTCTTTCATTCCCTTTGGATTAGTTTGTCTTTGACCTTATGCTTTCAGCTTTAGTTTCTTCTGGGTCGATCAGCCGTCTCAAAACAAGATTTACCACTGCTTTTCTATCCAGTTAACCCCCACCCCCACCTCTGCTGAGCTTAAATTAAAACAAGGCTATAAGCCCTCTCTATTTAATACCAGAGCTCAACAGTCAGTCAGGACTGATAAATTTGTCTCAACACACAGCTCATTTATTAGACGAAATTGGGGCTTGTGGGTTGATAGGAAATCAGATCTTTTTTTTAAGGTTTCTCGCAGCTCGTGTTGTGTTTTAGTGAAGTCATTAAGATAATGTATGGCCTCTGCATCACCTGCTATGTAAACTTTAATTAGGGAAACTCCTGCCCTCTGCAGCACTCCCCAAGAGACACACTACAGCTGCACGGTGACCTAACATGACACCATCCTCTTGTTTCAAGAGGATGGTGTGAACTTAAGTTCAGGCATGAGGAGTGCGCACACACCCACATGTGCATGTACTGTATGTGTGAACACTTAAGGGATCCGGTTTCCAGCAGCCTGTAATTAGATGAAGACTGACCCACCGTACAACAGTGACTAATGTTCTTCAGAGCAGCAGCGGTAACAGAAGTCACAAGGAACCAGTTGTAAATGAAATGCATTTATGTGATGGAGCTATCTGGAATCAAAAATAATTAAATACAACCTGGCCCTGGTGCATTAGTGTGTATGCCGGATTGTGTTTATGTAGCGTTGATTAAAAAAAAAAAAAACTATTATCCCGGTTCCGTCATAAATGTCAAAATATAAAGTTCACCCAGGCACAGTTCAGAAAGTAAACATAACACCGTTTATAGCTTTAAGAAAGTTACACATTTGAACTATTTCTAGACAACAAAAGTCAGTACTTTGATTGTTTTAATTGCTGAAGATGTTGTGGGTACTCTGCTGCCTTTCTTGTGGCATGCAATAATATAATAATCTGTCAATAATATGACAAAAGAGGTAACGTCATTTTGTCATATTATTGTATTTGACAGATCATAGCCACACACACTAGGAATTTCCAAAAGAGGAAGAAACAAACTGAAAAAAGTCAAAGCTACTCACTCCTTACTGATCACTGATCTTGTGTTTCCTGTCTAACAGATTCTGATAATGGCAGATGAGTTAAGAGTCTTATGGATCTTCTGATTTTATTTATATATATATATATATATATATATATATATAACATCCTCATATTCTAAATCAGCAACAGATGATTGCTCTACCCAGTGAATTAAATACATTCCCACTGGCCAAATAAACACTGACGATAGCTGTCATTATCAATGTGTGTTTTTTGACCTTTAGCATCACCACCTCTGACCTATTGACCTTGACTTGCCCAAGCTGGAGGAGGGGAAACAAACATCAAGTCGAAAGCTGTCTGCACGTCAAGTCATTTTGTCTCTTTTGTCAAGCTCCACACGGTTTGTGTTTACAGTCTTGTTCCCAGCTGATTGCTGTTGTTGCACACTGGAGCTGAGGTTCAGGTGGTCAGTGCTGAGGAAGATTCACATCTCCTCCACATCCCTTACACTGCGGTTACATCTGAACATGATGCACTGTGCCTTTCCTGCTTTCGTTACTGATGCTGCCTTTTCACAGTCACACCTGCTGTTTGCTGCTCCATCTGAGCAGGAGGTATTGTGATGAAGCTCCAGCTTTGAACAACTGTGTTTAGAAGTAAACAGTGATTTAGCAGTGTACAAAAAAATTCTTTTCGCACATAACGGTAGAGCCATTCACTGTGCTCTCCAGCTGGGAAGATTTTCATCCGTTCAAAATATCATGTATATTTGAAATATTTGAAAGGAAAACTATTTTTTTTTAAAAAAAGGCAGCTCTTAACAGAATAACAAAGATTTCTTCTGCCACTGGTTGACGAGCATCCGACCAACGGATTAGTAAGCTTCGAAAATTAAGCTGTTTACCACTAACACAGATTCTGTCACGTTAGCATCCTGTACCACAGCTTTGACGTTTGTCAAATTTGGGTAAACAATCCAACCAAAAAGACAGCGTCCTTTCCTGTCTCACTGAAAGTAGGTCACAGGTTAAAGGAGAGCAGGAGGATTGTGGTTCTCTGTCTGCACTCATGTCATCGCTGCCTCCTGCAGTCTTACAGGGTTACTGGTAACAGGCTGCAGGGGACGCTCCACTCGAATTACACTTGCACAAGCATATTATTTCCCAAATGCTCACTGTAAAGATCAGGTGGCTTCCAAGGCAGCCCAGCAGCTCAAGTGAGTAACACTGACCCACATAGCAGCCCAGGAGTGATCCGTGAACAATGTGGTGATGCTGCACGGGACAATAAAGAAAGAGATAAGGAGCACACCCCTCGGCACAACTGTTGGATCAATTCCCCGAGTTTAAAAGAATGAGCCGGGAAAAGCAGAACTGATTCCGTGAATCAAAAGCAGGACCTGGACTTACATCATTACATGGCGTGTTGTTCGGCAACAGTGGGAGGAATCGGACTTCTGATTGATTTAAAAAGAAAGAAAAGTGAGAAACCAGACAATGATCTGTGTGTGTGTGTGTGTGTGTGTGTGTGTGTGTGTGTGCGCGCGCTTGTGTGTGTACTGCAGTCCAGCGAGCTCATTTTTAGAATGAATGACACACAATACTGGTGGAAACATCTACATGGAGCTGTTCATTTGAGGGCTTTGTGTCGGCAGAGATAAGGGCTTCTCATCAAGTGGAGTGTCGCAAAGGTCAATGAAGTGCAGTCGCATCAGTCACAGCACATCACTGTGACATCAGACTCAGATACATCCGCATCACCAAAGAATCGCAACATCACATTAGGCATGAAAAAAAAAATAACAGCAATTAAGCAGCAGCTGCAGAGAGGTCTCCCACACGAGTTAAATTCATTCCATATTTCTTTTAACATTCATATTTTCTTTCAGATTCCCATTCTTATTCTTGCCACTTCTGCTTATTTACATACACAATACATCATTAAAATATATGTCGAATATTCAATGTCATTCTCCACAGTGCACACAAATCCTTTCGTCTCGCTGTGAGCGACTGCAGCTGAATGACTTCATTTGCATTTCGTCCACATTTGCTTCTTCATCCGTTTTCTGTGGGTGACGTTGTTTTCTGACCTGTCCTTCCCACAGCGAGACCTTGCAGCCACAGTGAACATGTTTTCACTGCATGAGTAGATACAGTAGTCTGTATAGAAATCTGCACCATTACTCTGTTTAATGTGTTGCTGAGAAAACTTGAATCTAAATTGAGAAATCTTCCTCTGGAGGGAAGCGCATCATTACCGCTGACCGATTTTTCTTTTAGAATCCACTTGCACCTTGTTAACCTCTGGAATGTAAACGACCACGTTTACAAGTTGTCCACATCATCTTGTGTTATAGTAATGTGTTATAGTAATGTAATGTTCCTTGTATTGTTCTCTTTCCTTTTGTAATTGTTTAACTCATCTCAACGGGTCAGTCAGCCACGACATTAAAACAGGTGTCTAGTTTAAACGCAGCTGATCTGTGTCATTTTCATGTAACTGTCATGAAACCGTGAAAAGAACGGGTTCTTCCTTCCTAAATCCCTTTTCTTTCTCTAAACTGTTGCTCACTGAGGGAGAAATTGCATTTCACACTATGAGACTGCAAGGTCAAAAATGCACCTTGTGATTTGATTAGAAATAACACAGAATTGAATTAACTCAAACGGAATTGAATCTATTTAAACTGACTGACACTGAGGACAGAATGTCTTCTTGCCCTGCACCCTCTTCAAACTGAAGAAAAGACATTTTCATTCTGGTGTTAATAATTAAACATTCCAGCTTTTCTGGACCAGGGACGTTTAGGAGCGAGCCTGGACTCCCACTTCCACTAGGTGAACTCAGACTCATCTGCCAGAGCCGAGCATAAGAGGTCAAATATCTGCACTGCCAGAAACACATTAGCAGTGTATACCTGCTCTTTAAAGTCAAATCTAACCACAGCTCCTCCTAATCATAACTCTTTATGCAGAGACGCACTGAGTGAAAGCACATAGAGATGTTTTACCCAAAGCTAATCAGTCACCCCCACTGCTGGTAAATGTCTGTTTTGCAAATATAATTCAGGAAGATAAGTCAGTATTGCATGCACGGGCATGCTGCAAAAAGAGATGCACACCTCCGACACGCAGTGCAGACAGGCACCGGGTCACAGAGGAAACTCGGAGAGAGGAGAGCTGCACAAACATTTGACTGACCGTCGTGGCGTGTTCAGGTTGCCTCTCTGCGGTATCTCTCTTTGAGAACGTGAGAGACTGAACTTCAATTACTGGCTGCTTGGCAGCTCGGAGGCGCTCGGAGTGCTCTGAGAGATCTCTCCCACTGCACGGCTGTAGTGGTGAGGGCGAGCTGGAAAATCACACCTGCTTCTCTGTAATCCAGTTCAAAATCCCCCCCAAATCTAAATGGGAATGTGAAGTACCCACCTGCTCACCTTGACATTCAAGTGATGCCTCTTAGACTCTAATGGCATATTTGTATCCCAATTAAAACTGCAGAATTTGCAAACAACTGAAAGCTGTTTTGTGACAGTGCGCTGGAAGGGTTGTGTGTATTGTATCAGTATAAATCAATGGTGAGCCCAGATTGCAGGAGCTCATATTAATTATGCAAACAAAATGGAATTTTAACACTGCAGTTGAAATGAAGTGACATCTGGCCATTACAGTGCTCTGAGTGGCTGAGGCGTCGGCAACAATCGGTCAAGGGGCTGTGAAAAGCCAGCCAAAGGCAAAATAAACGAGGAGTGTGAACACAGTTTAAATCGGTTTTCTTGATTGCGTGTGTCCTTCACAGTTGTGCCACTGGCTCCTGTGGTGGAAATTTGCATTGCTAATTTGAATCTCTGGTGTTTTCTCTTCACTATAGAGGTCAGTCTCGTTTTCACTGTGAAGAGTCAAATCAGCTCTCGGGCACCTGTGCTTAGGAGAAAAGAAAAGACTGATCCCTATGATGGATTTAGCTCCGGGCTTCGCTCTCCGTCATCTAACGTCTGCCAGCAAAATGACTGTACAGCTGTCTTGAAATAAGACACGTTAAAGTGAATGGCATAAGTGCACACAACATATCAGTGTGTTGCTGATAAGAATACAAACGGCTTCCTCTTGCCATTCTTTCACAACTCTTTATTTGCACATGCAAATGTGTATGCAGTCATTTACTCCTGTGGATTGTGGATTATGTTAGATCAGTGTGTGAGAGTGTGTGCGCGTGTGAATGTGTGTGCTCACAGATATTGCAAAGCAACAGAAGGCGTTGTGTCTGTTGTTGGTCTTTGTTCTGGTGTATTGTGCCAACACACAATGCATCGTGCTCAAACAAACGCACAAAGTGGCATAACATTTGCATCTCCCACAAAAGGATTGTAATAATCAGTGGAGCAATAAACCAAAGAAATGTACAGTTTAGAAATGACTCACTCTGACTCACGACCTCTGGCTATCTATTGCCAACAGTAAATACCGCAACATGTTTAATCATTTCTACATAACACAAGTCACTGCTACTTGAACTTTACACCAGGATTTAGTGTCAGTAACGCAGTCACGTCTGTACAAATTCACGAATCGCATCCCATTTAATCAGAAAACAGAAAACTGGGATGCCAGTTTTAGTTTCCTCTGAACGCAATTTACACAGCAGTTATGGGATAATGAGGCGGATAATGACAGACAAAAATATTTTAGTTCTGCTTTTCTCAAATTGTTTTTCGCCGGTGGCACAATTCCACTGAGAGACTCGCCCTAAACTTATACTCAAAATAAAAAACAAAGTAACCCACTTTCATTGTACTTATACAATAGAATGAAAGTGGTATGTTATAAGTACTATGCTGAATAGTGAAACATGGACACACTACTGTCACAAAACACTAATAGATAGTTATTGTAAACCAGTTTTCATTCAGTCCTATGATGCAGCAAATCCCTCCACATGCTGCCACACAGCCTCTCGGTGGGCTCGTTTAGCTCGGCCTCTTGAGGATTTCGCCTGGAGGATTTTAATGGCTGGTTTCCTCGCTGGTTGAGGAGCCGCGGCAGTGTGTCAGAGCGTTATTCAAAAAGTGCCAAGTGGGTGTTAATCCTGCATCTCCGAGTAAGATGAAGAATTATTCTTGGGAATCACACGGACAGTTGGCAACTGCTCTCGCTTATTATTTTATGCAGAATGGGGTTATTTGCTATTTGGGTTGATATGTAGATAGAGAGGGGGAGGAGGGCGAGTTACACCGCAGTCAGTCACATGAGCACTTACTGGTGCCCTAACATTTAAACTAATCCGACTGTGTTGGACACAGACATGTGGCTTTTAGATATAACCTAGAAAACAATGGCCTAAATCCCTGAGTCTCATCTTATTCACAGACCATGCACACTTGCATGCACATGAAGGCGCGCACACACACACACACACACACAGAGGTAAGCAGAAGGACTGTTATCAGATGCCTCTGGTGCAAAATTTCACATTTAAAAAAACTCTCTGCTGATTGGTTGATGATAAAAGAAATGTTTTTATTTCATTTCAGTGTTAGAGAACTGGAGAGACCAGGAAATTATATACTCTGAACATTTTGCCCAAGTGTACTGCATTAATGTGACAGCTCCTTGGGATGCTGGAGGCTACTTCATGTCCTCTTTTTTCCACTGTATGTGCCTAACTGGCCGTGTTGGTTTTTTTTTTTTTATCCTTTTAATCATCCATTTCTAATTAGTTCCAAACTACTGACCTGGTGTCATTCAGAATAACAAAGTCCATATATCATTCAGTAAGACCAAAACATGTCTCTGGAGCTGGGCTTTGCTGAATATTTTATTTTGTGCCATTGAACGGTACAGTACTTAAAAAAAAGCTCCACTGAGGACTGCACCATCTTTGATGATACAAGATCAGAGCTTTGGATCATTTTACAGTTTTGCTCTTTAGCTACCTCTCCAAAAAGACAAGTCAAACCTTTTATCCTCATGCACATTCCTCTGTCCTGTGATATAACAGTTGAAAAATAATCATTGAAAATATGAACCGATGTTATATAAGTTTATACAGTAATAGGTTATAAAGTTTGCCATGGCCATGGCCTAATTCTAATACAACACAGCAGTTGACAGTGTTCTGAAGCTAATGTTAAATAGCTATTTGCAGCTGATAAACTCTTATGATGAAATCGTTGTAAAGTACTCCTGTGCCATATGAGCGTGGGCATCCTGGCAGGTCAGCAGGGTTGAGATCTGATGATGACGACTGTGATATGGTTTACGTTGTCACATATCTATTCACATCACATCAATGTATTGTACCTTCAATAAATATAGCTGCAAGATGGTGTTGTTACTGGAGTGTTATTTAACTCTAACATGTGGAGAGATTACTATAAAATAACACATACCAGCCTGTGCACAGTGGTTAGGGTTAGGGTTAGGGTTAGGGTTAGTGGTTCCAATGGTACAATACTAACGCTCACATTGGGTGGATATTATCCAGGTAATGACGTTAGTCAGCATGATATATATGTACAGGGAAACAGATATCATTGAATTCCTAATGGGAATTGTCATTTTCAGAACATTACCATAATCTCTAGATTAAAATGGACTGATATCATATGATAACACTGTTTTTTTAATTTATTTACTTATTTATTTGGTTGAACAGAATCAAGGAAGCTGTTTCCATCTGCTTCCAGAGTTTATGCTAAGTTTAGATAAACAGCCCCTGGCTGCAGCTCGGTACTTAACGTTTTACATTTACTCATTTGTCAGACCTTTTATTCCAAAGTACTTCCATAAAGGCAAACCAGTTCTCTTTTTTAAGCGTGAATGTGTTGTCATTTCATTTTCCAAGATAATCTCTAGAGATTCATTTGTTTTCCTCTTGACTTCATTGTCTGTTGTTTTGTGTGTCCACACACACAAAAAAATCAACCTGCCTCCGGCTGTTATCTTCTCATGCCCTGGACCATCAGATCACTTCACTGCCTGACAGCCAAAAGCCTTGAAGCACTGAACACCGATATCGCCTCATCGCTACCATTTCCACTTAACTCCAACATTTCCTGCCCTCGGCACTCTGAGGGGCTTTCTGAAGGTCAAGGAGCACAACTTTTAAATGTAAAACTTCAACCGTGTCAATCTCAGGTCTCGCTCTGCGCCTTGGGCCTCTTCTACATGAGCTCTCAGTAGGCTGTGAGGGAGACGGGGGAAGAAAGTGGTTCCCACGCGGTCTGTTTTCCCTGTGGGACGTGAACCAGTGCTCTGCCCGTCTTTAATACTAGCTTTGACTGCTTATTTATAGATGACCTATTTATTCTCAGAGACAGAAAGAAACAGAAATTATACACCTTGCGTAACTGGAGCAGTGCTTAATTACTGTCGGCATTCAGTTATTATTCTGGATTCACTCTTGTTTACGGGTGACTGAGACATTTCTCAGAAAAGAAAAGAAAAGAAAAGAAAAGAAAAGAAAAGAAGAAAATGGGGAATCAGACACTTCGTTAGTCGTCTTTCAGTCTTCATGTCTGAATCCTCTCATGGCAGAGCTTCTCTTTTATTTCCCCTTTGCAGATAGTTGACAGGACGTGTCAGCCATTTTATTTCCATGAAATGATCCCTTCTGGAGAAAGTCAGAGGTTAATGCTCCTCTACGTTCTGTTCTGTCCCACATCCTGAGCTGCAGAGCTCTAACTAGCTGTCAATCAAGCTCTGCCACATATCAATTCTGCCAACCTGCTGCACTTTAGGCTCAGAAAAATTGCTGTACCCCGGTGGGTGAAACTGAGGGATCTAAAAATAAACCGTACCCATCTTTTCAAAAGATCAATGACTGAATTCATTGGTTGTCCAGTTCATCACTGGGGACTTTACTGTGCAGTCCCCAGATTTGCATCACCAACTGATCCCTGCATGAAAGGATTTATTTCCCCATATTTTGGGATTACATACACACATATATACGTGCTTATTGGTTACTGTTTCACCTCTTAAGCTATTATTAAATAGTGGTTTGTCTCTTCTCTGCCCCCACTGCAAACGCCTGTGTAATAGCTGCTATCTTTCCATCAGAACAAAGCCCGAAAGAATTACAATTCATCTATTATTCATTAGGGCTTTAGACTCCCAAGAGACCTTCCAGTCAAACATTTCCTCTTGTGAGCCTTAAAACCAACGCTGCGCTTCCGGAAAGCTCCAACAAAAAGAAGGTGATGACATTTGATAGCTTTTTACAGTCTGTGAACTTAAAAGGGAAAGAGAAATGCATATTCTCCAACATTCTCCTTGTGTAATGTTTCAATTAAATCGAAATTAGCCAAAAAAAAAGAAAGGTTAAAAGTTTAGGACTGCACACCAAGAAGCTGCTTATTCAACAACACTTTCTATAAGTGTCAGAAAGTTTAAAGCCTGTACCATTATACAGAATTTCGCAAGGTTTCAGGGAACACGCATTTTAGAGTGAAAACAATACCAGTGAGGCCTGGGATCAGCACGCGTCAGCATTTCTCTGAGGTTAAGTGAAGAGACACTTCCCATTATAACTGTGCAGGGACTACTGGGGCTAAATGAACTCAAAGAAAGTCGCCTAATAGGACAGTTATCCTGCAGCACAGTGCATAACACTAGCCACCAACATGCACATGCACAACACTATATACAACATTTAATAAAACTGTGTTCCTGTGTCTGAGGTTTGCAAATGTGCAGTGTATGCAGAATGAAAAGGGTTTTCCCTTTGTTCCTCAGGAAGTACACAAATAATTTGTAACAGCAGAGCAGCTGAGTTTACAGCATTTCAGAAGAAATGGGCTGCAGGCCCCATTAATGCACCCATTACGCCTCATTGATTATGTAAAGACTATGGATATGACCTAGCACATACAGTTACATGGCACATCAATCCATACTATAATTGGACCTTTATACCTGGATTAATTAAAAAACTGTAATTATTGGAACTCATTTACCAGTGATGTTGCTAAACTGAGCATACAAATATATAGTATGATCTGCTTTGAATGTGTGAACATGCAGTCTCGTATTTTCTCAGCCACTGATGTTTGCTGCCATGCCAATATTTTGTCTTGCAACAACTACGACTGCTATTTTTCAACAAAGCAGATAAAGATCATCCGACTGTTGGGTCTTCTGCGATAAAGCTTGGGAAAACACCCTTTTCCATTCCTTTCCCACAAATCCCTGCAGGTAAGGACAACATCTGTTTTGAAGAAACTCAATCAGAAAGAGCAGAAAAGCAATCTTTGTGATATAGTGTCAGAGCCAAAAGGAACCCCTGCGGCGAACTGACAGAGAACCGGGGGTGGGATCTATTTTCAAAAATACCTCCTGCTATTCTTCTGCAGAAATAGTATTTTAGTAATAAAACTGTAGTGTCTGGGTTTTTTCCCCCGTTGTGTGCTTGAGTCCCACAGAGTGATAAGGTAAAAGTGGATAACTCACAAACCGAGCATCAATAATGACCAAAAAAAAATGATCGCTGCAATTGAAGCTAAACGAATGATTATGTTTATATAAAACAAACAAAGTCTTTCGGTCTCATCATAACAAACGTCATGATATTTCACATCACTCAGTTACAACTGATGTTTTATGTTTTATGATTGGCTCTGCTAACTTGTTGCTTTTTAAAAATGATGGTAAGTGAAATCAATAAATAGAATAAATGTCAGTGCTTCAGTGCCCGAGTACTTATTGGAAATGAAAATATTGAGGTTGTTATTGATCAGTGAGACAGAACTCACATAAAAGGTTGCAAGCAAACGAAGCCTCTTTCTCCACTCAGATACAGACAAGAAAGGAAAATATGATTCCAACTGAGGAACAAGGTGGTAATTATAATAATGTAATATTATTATACAACCTCTGCTGTCTGAATATGACCCACATAAAAGAGGACATAAAAAAGTACATAAAAAGGAACATCACCCCTCAACCATGGGATTAATCACTGTAAATGTAATTACAATGTAATTACAATACACAACCAATCACAGCCAACCAGTGTCACATGATAATAAATAATAAATGTATTTTTGAAACAATGATTTGTAATAGTCATGGAGGTCACAGGCAGATAATGTCAGCCTGCAGACAGGTGTGTGAGAGGTGACAGCTGAGGAATGCTTCTTGGAGCGCATGGACAAATTGAACATATGCTGCTGTTTTGTTTGGAGGACTCGTTTCATTTATCACAAAGTGCGACTGTGCTTACTGCGGCTGTAGTTTCAGATTTTTGAGTCTTGTTT
The DNA here is from genome assembly GCA_016785345.1 of Trinectes maculatus. Taxonomy (NCBI): domain Eukaryota; kingdom Metazoa; phylum Chordata; class Actinopteri; order Pleuronectiformes; family Achiridae; genus Trinectes; species Trinectes maculatus. Next base: position 67,895 of record JAFBJQ010002187.1, read on the forward strand.
CATTTGATTTCCGGCTGCCACCACATGACCTGGATGATTCTGGTTGGTGGTCCAGCACTTATACTATGTCGCAACATCAAGTCAAAGAGACACATTCGCGCTGTTACAACCAACAACATTGTTGGTTCAAATGCACCTTTTCTTTGTTGTTGTTTCCTTGTTGTTGTTTTTTTAAGTAGAAACCATCAACCTCTGTAAATGGAGAAGAAGTGAAGTCAAAGTCTGAGTAACGTGAAGGTATTGAAGATCTGTCAGAGCTGCTCTTTCTGCCTTTTCCAAAAAGTACCAAAGACGAGTATGTACGATTGGTTTTCTGTCCGAGAAGTGCCATAAAGCACAATTAGAGTTACAATGAAGCCATAAAGATGTCTGGACTATCTAAGCTGTAATTTGTGTCTATTGTGTCATTCTATAGCTGTATAAAACTTTGTTAAACTTATTTTTTATCTTATTTGCCCAAAATCTACATACAAGCTTTGCCAAATGGCCTGTTTGACAAAGCACCTACACAGCACTGGAACAGCTTATGTAACAAGTTTGTAAATGATGAATGGTTTCAGGTCGTATGTCATAATGACACTATTCCCTTGATCAAACCGAAACATTAAGACAATTTGTGTTCTTCACTGAGCTCTCCACAGCTGCTGCCACATTTCCATCCCATCTGAGAGATAGAAATCCATGTTGCAATTGTCTGTAAAATGATAGGAGAAATTCTCACAGGTTCATATCTGTACTCATAACCCTTCTTCCAGGAACCTTTCCAAGTCGTCAGTCTTTCACTGTGCAGCCAGTGTTTCTAAATCCAGAGCATTAACTGGAATGTATCTGAAATGCCTCAGGTGTCAAACTGACAGGATTTAAACTTCACTTCAAATAATGATCTGCTGAAGTTGTCTCTTGATAATACAGCCTGCTAAATTGAAAAATGCCAGTTAAAAAAAAATGTAATGTTGATCTCACAGTATCACATGTGACCACACCTCATATTTATTCTTTTGAAACATGTTTGCTTTCTTGCTATTGTGCAATAGCACAAAATAAAGAGATATAGATGATGGATGGAAAATAAGATTCTGATGTATAGAAAAGTGTTTAACACGCAGTCTTACTGCAGAATGAGAGGCTGGCAAACACTGAGCAAAATGGGAAAATCTAAACCAAATAATTGTCATTTTGGGCACGTCACATGTTGCAGGGATTTAGCTTGTACACAAAAGGCTAATCCTGTGTAATTACCGTGAGCGCTCCGGGTCAAATGGTGCTTTAGCATGCAATAAATAATGCTGTGATGCAAACAGAGAAACTGCTTTCAGATCTGTTCATTTGTGATCATTTTAACTTAAAACACTGAAAACATCCCTCCACGCGGTCCTCAGTGGAAAGTCTCTTTCCACACAGGAGCATCTTCATGCAGGAACAATAATCATCAGGCATTCAGATGGGAATGAATGTGAAAAAAATGAAAGTGAACACCAGCCAGTTTATTTGAGGACCTGGAAGGAGAGATGTGGCCCAGTTCCACGTTAACCTCCCGTTTTGTAGGTTGCTGTAATCAGCAGCTGTGCAGATGGTGTACTGGCACATTGTCATTCGGATTTTTTTTTTCATAACATGAACAGTATTTTTCTCTCCTATTAGGTCGGCAGATCAACTCACCAACCTGCATGTGTTTTGCCTGTCCCTGAACCAAGGTAGAATTACAATCACTGACTGTGTGAATCAGGGTTGTTTAAAGAGATTCATGGTTATTTTGAGTTTTGGTTGTAGTTCACTTAAAGTAAATGTGGGGCTCGGTTCTGGGTCCAATCCTCTTCTCCGTGTACACCAGGTCACTAGGCTCCATCATCTCCCATGGCTTGTCCGACCATAGCTATGCTGATGACACTCTGGTATGGTCCTTTCCACAATCAGAAACCGAGGTGGCTGCAAGAATCTCTGCATGTCTGGCTGACATCTCTCAATGGATGTCGGCCCACCACCTGAAGCTCAACCTGGACAAGACCAAGATGCTTTGGCTGCCGGGGAAGATGTTTCCCTTCAAGGACCTCTACATTACAATCGAGAACTCGGTGGTAACTCCTGTTCACAGAGCTTGGACCCTAGACGTGACATTGGACGACCAGATGTTCTTTTACTGCCAACATCGCAGCAACGACCCAGCTTCATCCTCCACAACATCAGCAGGATACGTACCTTCCTAACCAAGAAGGCGATGCAGGTCCTGGTTCAGGCTGTAATCTCACGCCTGGACTACTGCAACTCCCTCCTAGCTGGTCTGCCAGCATTTACCATCTGACGTCTGCAACTCATCCAGAATGCAGTAGCTCATTTGGTCTTTAACTTACCTAAATTCTCCCACACTACACCGCTCCTCTGCACCCTGCAGGGGCTTCCGGTAGCTGCTTGAATCAAATTCAAAGCACTGGTACTCTCCTACCATGCTGCGAATGGTTCAGGCCCTTGCTACATTCAGAAAATGGTTAAACCTCACACCCCAGCCCACCCACTCCGATCTGCCACTGCCAGACGGCTCGCCACTCCCTCACTGCGAGGGCCCCATGGCCACTGTCAATCTAAATCACATCTGTTCTCTGTCCTGGCTCCTCAATGGTGGAACAAGCTTCCCGTAGACATCAGGACGGCAGAATCTCTCCAGTGCTTTCGTCGCAGACTGAAAACTCACATATTCAGACTGCACCTTCAACGTAAAAAAAATTACGAGCACTTGACATCGAGCACTTGAAGCGATTTTCACCTGCTTTCTAACAAATATTTATGTATTCTTTACTTCTTGCACTCTTTGGGTACATGCACTTATTGTATGTAGCTTTGGATAACAGCGTCTGCTAAATGAATGTAATGTAATATAAATATCACCACCATTATGTGCATTAGTTGCATAAATATGAAAGAAACTTTCATATTTACATTTCTCAACCAGGCCAATGTGGCTCTCTACGTGTAATGTCCATATTAATGCGACTGTATAATAATACCACAGAAAAAATACTCCAAGTGTGGAGTATGGCTGCTACAAAGAATTATTATGTGACACCACAGTTCTTTTCTGCTGTCATTCAGTCCCACTGTAGACATCAAACTTCCCACCCACAGGAGTCCGATAGATCCAGCACCAAATAACAAAGCGACAGATAGTGGACAGTGTGGAGCGTTAGCACTTGCATATTAATGCAAGACATTTTATTACTATTTTTATTTCTATATTATTATATGATTATATACCAGTATTATTATACTGCTCTTATAGTTGCTGTTTATTATTATAATTGTTAAATGACTACGACGTGCAATTACCGCACTTTATCTACATATTGTTTCTAGATATATAGATTTTTGTAATTTCTGCTTTTTTTACAACTCTTTGCTTTTTATTATTTTTCTAAATGCTAATTCCTACCTGCTGTCCCTGTGGCTGCTGTAACAGTGAAATTTCCCCAAAGTGGGACTAATACAGGAATCTTATCTTATCTTATCTTATCTTATCTTATCTTGTCTTATCTTATCACTGCAATTTCACAGTTGCTGTTATTTATATCATGATAAATACTAAGGTTTAGATTATGTGACGTGAGAATGATTACAGGCCTAACAATAAGGATAAATAAAGAATTATGCTGAAAAGAAAAGCTTTGAAAATCTGGTGACAGTAGCTACGGCATGTTCTATTTTCCAGGCACATCAGCCACTTCCACTGCCACATTATGTCAGCAGCTCCTGACTGCATGAACAGGCTTTTTCTGCAGCTACAATGCCTCACCTGCCACTGCACAAACTTTGAAAGTAAAACGCACAACATTACTCATAATATGATTATATGATGGTGTCACTGTTTATGATGTCCTGCATCTTCTACATCTTTTGTTACATATTTTATCAGCACAAGGTCAGTATGTCCTTACACAAGTAAGCTGATACTACAGCCCAGTAATGCATCTGGCGTATGCCCCTTGAATTGTATTTTGATTGACTCATTTGTCTGACAGCATCATTTGAAGGAAACCACTACTGGTTTTGAAGTCACACGTGAAAAAACAACACTGAGACATGAGGGAGCTAGAACCTGCACCACAGATAACAGAGATGAACTGACAGTGAGTGGAGGTGCAGACCAGGTGTAAATAGTCTGACAGCAGGTGAGTTGATGAGCTGATTAGTGGATGATGAGAACCAGGTTTGAGAAAGAGCCAGCATGAAGGGGAGAACACTGAAGCAGCACCCAGCTCCACTCCTCCACACCAGTATCTAACATGGCCTGACAAACAAGAGAAATCACACAGACACAGGGGTGAACAGGGACTCTCTTCCCCTCCCGTCCAAAACATTAATCAAATCAAATTTAATTTTACCTTGTATTTACAGATCCTGATTAAATATTAAATAAACCACATTCTATCCCTATGGGGACCCAGGGTAAAATAATTGCCAAGCATCCCCTTGCTGATCATCAGAGGCAAAGTGTGCGCCAAAATGTAATGTAATGTGTTGTGTTGTGGTTTGGTGTAGTGTAGTGTGATTTGGCAGTGATGCACCTAGTTGCTGCCAAATGCCATAAAAAAACAGGAAAAAAAAGGACAATAGCTGCAGATGTTGCTGCAGGACCAACTGCACCTGCACGTTACACGTGTCCATGGAAGCCACATTTATGTTACATTTCCTCACACTAATTTGACAGGATCACACTGTGGGGTCAGGTAGATTCAACACTGGACATAGTGAGTGCAACTCAATGGGCCACACCGAGTTGTATGGCCATTCTTAAAACCCTCAGTGGTTTGTAGCCCTGAGAGTGAGATGATACAGAGAGGGCAAAACAATAAATGCTGTGGACACACGTACTGAGAATGACTCTTAATTATGAATAAATCTTAGCTCGACACAAAATGTCATTTGCGGAACATGATTAAATGCAAATGGACTACGATTTATTTTTGATGGGTCTTCACACTCCCGAGAAATGAACTGCCATTGTCCTACTATTCAAAAACACCCGCCTATTACAGTCTTACAATAGCTCACAGACATACTCTCTCTCTCTCTCACACACACACACACACACAAACACACACACACACACACCACAGACAAACACACACACCCCTCCTGTCACAGCATTAAATCGGTTCAGGCACCTGTGTCGATTTTGTCTTTTCTTAATGAACACTAACACTATTGTTCTGTCAGTTCTCCGGCATTGGGGCAACAGTGACTGACTGATTGAGACAACACAGAAATGGAAATCAGATCAATTTCCTGTCGCTTCTGCCAGCTGCAGATGGGATGGCAAACGGGAGAAAGATATATCAAATAATAAATAAAATGAGATCAGAGATTTGACGTTGATGGCCTGGTCCAGAGAAGACATTAGTAATCATAAAGGACTGCAAAAATGTATTTTAAGGTAATGAGGTAATCTCATTATGAAAAATGACTTCTGTGAGCTATGTGGTGAAAGGGAAGTGACAAATAATTGGAAATGTTTCCCTTTAACAAAACCTGACAACTGTATTTTACTCTGAGAGATTTCAACTATATCATATTTATTTATTTTTTAAATTGGTGAAGTGCAATTTGCAGCCCATTCTCTCTTCTTCCACTGAGTGCTTCACTTCAGCCAAAGTCTAAACTCTATATAAATTATGTCTATTCACCGTGTATAATGTCAATTCCAGCTTCTATATTGCGTTTATATATTGTATTTGTGCTTGTATGTTTCTGTGTGTATGTACATTACTTAAAATGTGAAATATACAAAGTAATTCAGTGATCATTTTCTCTTCCTTTCTTCTCAGTATGAGTTGTGAGAAATTCATCCGTGTTGTTACAGTCACACCACCGGGGACATGAGAAAATACTAGCGACAGATGGATTTTTTTTTATGTGAAAAAACATTAGAAAGTCAATATTTTCCCCACACTGAGATTCAGAAAACTGACACTTCGGTGTGATTGACAAACAGCACGGTCAATTCCTATTGACACTCCATGTATCAGTGTTTATTACTATCTAATTCACACAGGCCTGATCCGCTAATGGGTTTCATGAGCCTGACCTTGAGCCCACACTGGTAAAGGCTTATTTGCAGAAACATGGCTGATCAACAGAAAATGTAAGAAGCCTCTATTTTGACATGTAATACTGAGTGGAGGGGATGCTCACATTGCTGAAAAGAGGATTGACCAACTGTCTTGTTCAATCAGCTACGGTGCAGCATGGCTCAGCTGAACGCCTGCCTCTAATAAACTGGGGTAGGGAGAGATGGAAGAAACAGCCACATTGTCTTGTCTTGTACATGTTCTGGCATACTAAACAGTTTCATACGAAAAGTGTTTTTGAAAGAAGGAGCCGTTCATCTGTTTGTAACAGTTGTACCCAAGAGTGAGTCTTACCAAACAGAGAATAGCACATTGTTTCTGTGGAATGATTTCATATCGCCCGGACCGGCTAGTTGCACAGGCCATTGCCAAGGGCATAGACTGTGAGGGGGTGCTGCGAGACCGCCATACTGATCATGGTTACAGAAACAATAATAAATAATAAACACGGAAGTTTGTCATTTGTCCTGTACACTGCACACTGACAGCTGGGGAGGACTGGTACTTTTTTTTCCCACACAAATGTGCATCGCTCCGCCTGAGTCCAGGACATTAACGCTGCATGCAGATGTTTATTTGGGTCAGCTGGAGAGAAGCTTCAATTATAATTAGTTCGGATCATTTAATAGGGACCAAGCCCTAAGTGAGCAAGGACAAAAGCAGAACTGAGGGGAGGAGGAGGAACGAAAGCTCAGTATAAACAAAAACATGTGATTGATGTCTGGTGACAGGGACAACAATGAACTTAACCCCAAGACTAATTGTAGATGGTTCTTTGTAATAACAGTATTGATGATAACAGCTCTTTGCAGTAGTTCATTCACAGATGTGTAAGGTCCAAGCTTTAGTTTCCTCCACCCTACAGTAGAGAACAGACTACTTCCTACAGTGGTGCTGAATGTTAGCACTGAGTGCATATCACGAGATTTGGATTTGTCCGTGCTGGACTTAATATCAGGGGATACTGGTCTTAATCCCCCACATGTCCACTGCTGCATCCTACAGGCTAAATCAACAAACTTGGGTTTAGTTGCACGTCAGCTCTCTGATCAGCTCATCTGACAATGTGCAACTATAAAAACCCAGCAGGGCTGCGTGCCAAAAGCAGCATGCTCATTAACAAGAGAACCTCATTAGTGTGACGACCCCCTTCATCTGCTACAACAGTGGTTAGGGATGCTGCATCGCTCCCTGACTAAGTTGACTTTCTCATACTGTACAAGGTCAATCAGGTATGAACCAGAGTAGTGGATTCTTCCCTACCGCCCCAGGTTGTTGAGTCTTAAAATGAGGGACTGTTACCATGGTAACACATAGACTACATTGATGTTAATTATGTTCTATTGCTGTAACAGCAGGGAGTACAAGCTTTGGATTTCTGTTGCCCTTTAATGCTCATGGGTGAGTGAGTGCACAAAGCCCATGTGCCATAACTCTGGCTCTGTGAGCACAAGCCTCGTCTTCCAGAGTTGCTGATTCTGTGCAAACGGAGGATGATGGTCCTGATCATCAGTTCGGCTAGATGTTATAGAGAGTAAATACAAATTTCAGTGAGCTGTTCCACTATGAAGAGTCGTACCCCATTTGCTTAGATGCTCACTTGTACTTAAATTCACAGGTAACAAGCTTCCTGACAAATTTACTGCCTCAATATTTACCTGACGTTGCTTCGACTACTCAAGCTCACTTGTGGAAACAGGACCACGGAGACTGAGGAAAAAAGCTGTCGCTTCCAGCAAAGCATCCTTATAATGGAGCTGCCCATATAGGAGTCCTTCAGCCAATTCGCTGTTTTATTAAGTGCAAATGTCAAAAATGTCTGGGAACTACAGCCACTGCAACAAAGATGAAATTCTCACAGTATCAAGAAGAAGATCAGAAGCTGAATATTCCACAAGAACAGCTAGATGCCTAAAGATACAAGTGTGGGTGGATGGGAAACTAAAGGTCTTTGCAACAAAGGTTGTGTCTGCAATACAAAATCTCAAGAAAAGACAATAAATCTGTCACTGGGTCAGTGTTTTATTCTGGTTCTAACTGTGCTTTGTTGAATACCTTTAAAGACTTTTTGTCTGTGAATGTCAGATCCTATATACCTGGTTAGGCTTATCCCAGGATCAAGAACGTTGAATTCACTAGCTAACCCTTAGGGTTTAATACGGAGTTGGCCCAATCTTTGCAGCTATAACAACTTCGACTTGTTTGACAAGGCTTTCCACAAGGTTGAGGAACGTGTTTAATGGAATTTCTGACCATTCTTCTGGAAGCACATTTGTGAGGTTAGGCACTGATGTTGGACAAGATGGCCTGGTTCGATGTCTCCGCTCTAATTCATCCCAAAGGTGTTCTATCAGGTTGAGGTCAAGGCTCTGAGCAGGTCAGTCAAGTTCCTCCTCACCAAACTCACTCGCTTTGTGCACCAGTGCTCAGACAGGAAAAGGCCACCCCCAACCTGTTCCTACAAAATTGGGAGAATGAAATCCAAAATGGTTTGGTATGCACTAGCAGTTCCTTTCACTGGAACAAAAGGGCCAAGCCAAACCCCTGAAAAACAACACCACACCATAATCTCAGGTCCACTTAACTTTACACTTGCCACAGTGCAGTCGGGCAAGTACCGTTCTCCTGACTTCCGCCAAACCCAGACTCCTCCATCGGATTGTCAGAGAGAGAGGCATTATTTGTCTCCACTGCTTTGGAGTCCAGCACCGGTGTGCTTTACACCATTGCATCTGAGGCTTTGTATTGCACTTGGTGATGTCAGTCTTGAATGCAGCTGCTCCACCACGGAAATCCATTCCATGACACTCTCTGCGCTTTGTTTTTGTGCTTTTGTGTTGAAGGGCACACAAAGTTCAAGGTCTGTAGCTACTTACTCTGCAGAAAGTTGCCAATTTCCGTGCACTGCGTGCCTCAGAACACACTGTGATTTAATGTGGCCGTTGCTGTTGTTCCCGGTGGCTTCCACTTTGCTATAATACCACTTACAGTTGACTGTGGAATATTTAGGAATGGACTTAATGCATGGGTGGCAACCTATCACGGTCAGTGAGCTCCTGAAAGTGACCCATTCTTTTACAAATGTTTGTAGATGCAACCTGCATGCTGCCTGCTGTGGCCATGGCAGTAATTGGAACACCTGAATTCAATGATTTGGAGGGGTGTCTGAATACCTTTGGCAATATAGTGCCTTTTGCCCCAAAATGAATGAGGATTTGGGGAAAAGATGCAGTAACCGGATGAGATTCAGTGAGCTGTGGGTGGACAAAAAAAGCAAACAAAAATGATGGAAAATTACATTGTGATCATTTATCCTTCAAAATATAATACTAAATTGGTAATCAAAGGAGTTATTATTAATAATGCTTATAATGACTGTACCTCAGATGGATCCAAATCCAGCAGAGCAGTGAATTCAGCAGGCAGACAGAAAGTGGGTTAATCCCCCACTACTGAGGTAGCACAGTCAGTGCAGAAATGAAAGTGTGCCAGAGACATAGAGGAGTCGAATACCTGCGCGCACACACACACACACACATGCACACAATATAACATACTTCCAGGTAAACATTATCCTAGCAAGTTCAAAACCTGGTTAGGGTTCACATCTGAGACATTTGTTGACATGTACATTTACTTAATAAAATATGCAGGTGAATACGAAAGATGCTGTATCCTCCTCTCTGCATGACAACATAGTTCTGTGAGACTAATGTATGGCCGAAAACCTAGATAAATAACCCGTTTACAGAGGTGCCATGTTTTCCATTAGACTCATTTTCTTCAGCATTTTTTTTGTCCTTGTTTATTTCTTTTTATTTTCCAACTCTGTATTCTGGCATAGGGTACTTTAAAGTGGTTCATATGAATCCAAGTTATTATTATTATTATTATTATTATATATTTTTATTATTAATAATAATATATTATTATTATTAAAACCGTGAGTGTGATGACTGGACAGGAAAATGGACATAAGAAGCATTTGTGTGTTCTGACTCCAGGATGTGATCTATTCAGAGACACAGCCTCCAGCCTTGTAAACAGAACAAGGACATGTAGTCTGAGTGCCACAGTGAAAGCTGTCGTTATAATTTAATTATCCTTTTTATGAATTATACTTTTATTTCCTTTCAAGTGAGCCTGTTTCAGAGCTCGCCACAACACACACACACACAAACACACACATGCATACACTTTGCCAGCTTCTAACTTTGCATAATGGGAAATTCACTTAATTTCCTGAGAGGATATTTAAGAGGGTGGATAACAGGAGTAATTCATCAAACACAAGAGACAACACATTCCACTTATTATTCTCCTCACTTATATTCTTGCTTGTCTGTAATATGCGGTGCAAAACTGAAAAGGATGATTCATTGAAATCTCCACACCTCTCTCCTACGATGCCATTTAGAAAAGACCTTTATATCTGCATCTGCATGAGTCTAAGAGGGTACAATGTTAGACCCTTTAGGCAGTGGACTATAAAAGTACACCCGACTGTGGAGCAAACTGTGACTGCTAGCCAATGCAACACTTGTCTGCCTCTGTCCAGATCACTTCCTCCACTGGTTCCTGCCATCTGGTGGGAAGTAGCCTTGCCTCCTTTCAGATTTGGAGAGGCTCCAAAAGACTGTCCCTGTCAGCTTTACTCCTCCACATGGGCTCTCTTCCCTGCTGTCTATATTAGGAAGTTAATCAAGACATCAGCATTAGAGTTATAATCCTCCAAAATATGCCGCTCGTCAGACTCTCGTCTTCCTCCTCCCCTCATGATGAAGCTGCTTTGGGACAACAACAAAGATAAGATCAATAGAGATGCATCTCTTATTGGTTCATTTGTTCAAACACTCCCATTTTTCACATTAACTTATAGGACATTTGGTTCATTAAAGCTGCTATTATCAATATTATATTTATATTTATATACAATGTATGTGATGTGAAAGAAGTCTGTATCGTTGATATCCACTCATTGTTTTAACGTCTTTCAGCTCTTAGGTTTCCTGGTTTTTGACTTTACTGTTTTAGAAAAGAGTCACTGTAAAACGATGTGTTGATACATGTTTAGGTGAAATAATAAGACTCACTTTATGTTAAAATTCAGTTTTATACTGAATATTGACAAAAAAAATAACAAATTGCAGGTAGTTTTTTTTATTCTAATAATAATCGCTACAAATTGACTTCTGTAGTATTCTTAAATATTCCAGTCATACAAAACATACAAAAAAACATACATACGAAATGTCGAAATGTACTAAATCTACCAAAAAATGTACTTTCATTTCACTAATTATATAGTGATTAAATAAATATATAAAAATATTATCAGTCTGTTCCAACCATACTCATGTAGTACAGTTTGCTCAGTTAGAAGGAGCTCTCCATCTCGACATTATGGACCTTTTCTTTCGTGACAGGCTTAATGCAGAGAGCCAGCTCCATTTCACGAGTGCAGGAGGGTGGAGGGGTTTTGTTGATCTTGGCAAAGCTCTGGCTGATGTCCATAAACGTTTTATTTTTGGTTTCAGGGAGGACGACATAGAGGTAGATAGAGCCAAAGGTGCAGATTCCCACAAAAATGAGGAAGGCAAAGGACTGCAGCCTCTCCTACACAAAGAGAAACCAAACATGAACAGGGACAGTTAATTTACACAAATTAAAATGCACAGATAATACAGTACATTATCCATTATTGTTGCATGATATATGAAGCACTGCTGTACTGTTTTTCTAGCATTTATAGCATTTAAACCATTTGATGTTTAATGCCCACCACCCCTCCCAAACATCACAGAGCCACATGCTGCCATTTTTCACCCTTAAGTCTTTCCAGCACCAGAGAGAGAGAAACACTGTTTGTGTCATTTGTGTGCGTCATGCTGAGGACCAAACTGAAAAGCTGCTGTGGAGGTCTGTGCAAATTGGACTTTTCCACTTCAGGGTTTTGAGCAGTATTTGTATGTGTTTGTATGTTTGTGCATAGCGTAACCAGAGTATGAAAGATAACCTTGTCCAACGTGTTCTGCCAATAATAGAGATTAGTGACAGATGCAAAAACACACACTGACTGATTACCCAGAGCGAGATTTAGAGATGAGGAGAGACAGAGTGTGTGTGTGTGTGTGTGTGTGTGTGTGTGTGAGAGAGAGAGAGAGAGAGAGAATAAGAGGATGTTTAGGGCGTCTATGGGAGAGATTTTAGATGAGGCAGAGAAACCTGACTGACCCTGAGCAGTGTGGTGCCAAGCTGTAATATAAACAGAGCTGTGTGCCTGGTATTAGAAATGTCGAGTCCAAACAACCATGACCTCAGAGAAGAAATACTTAATGCCTTTATTTCACAAGTTATATCACCACTGCTGTTAGCGTCTGACACAGGTTTACTCTGCTAAGTATATTTCATAATAGCACTAAAAACAGAGAATCGTCCAAATGGCGTGGCCCAGTTTTCATGTCCTGTCCATGACAGTCATGTCCTTTCCAAGAGTTAAAGTGTTCCTGTAAAAAACAACACTGGATTTCAGTTGTCATTGGAGATGAGTCAGGGCACGAACACTATAATCGAATTTTTGCAATTCCCGTGGATTGAAGAGAATAACACAGTCTCATCTGTGACAAGAGTATTTTGATCTGCCATTGTGGTTCCGAGTTCAGTTTGGTGCACACTAAAAATATTATGCTTTGAGAATTTCTACATTCCTTCCAGTATAATTATTCTATATATCTTAGTCCCAGTAATGCACTGCAATTAAAATCTGACCAATGAATCATCAGCACAAAATCTCCACCTACCCCTACACGGTATAAAAGCCCAAATTTAGCAGACATTTAACATTTGCAGCTTGATGGCTCCAGAGGTCACGCCCAGAGACAGACATCTCCCCAGGCAGTAGGTCTCCTTGCCCAGGGGAGAGGGCCCTGGCTGGGCTAGAATGTAAAGTTCCAGATACCTGCCGTGGGTCCCAGAAATGCTCCTGACCCCACTCAGGGTTGCTTGGAAAAGGGTCTTGGCTGGAAAAGCCATGAGCCCAGATCCTGCCCATGGGGCCTGGAGAAAAGTGGTGGGGGGAGAGGGGGTTTGGGGGAGTAAAGGTTATTAAGGGTCTTGGGCAGTTGGAGGGGTAGTTAGGGCGATTAAACGATTAGGTTTTAGGAAGGGTTTAAGGGTTAGGATGTTGCGGGATTAGAGGATCTAAGGGTTAGGAAGTTAGGGGGGTGTAAGGGTTAGGGGGTAGAGGGATTAGAAGGTGGGGGTTAGGAAGTCAGGGGTTAGAGGGACTAGGGTATAAGGGTTAGGATGGTAGGGGGTTAGGAAGTTAGGGGGTCCAGGTGTTAGGGGATCTAAGAGTTAGAAAGTTAGGGGGTAGAGGGTGGGGGAGCTATTTTTATAGATAAATATTATATTCGCTGGGGACTGAGATGCTGTTAAAAGTAAATAAGGACACAGAAATCCAATTTTCTTCTTTTTGGCAAACACACTTTTCACCAGCGGGCCACTTGACCTGTAGCCTAACCTTGACAGTATGTATGTTCACTGGAGGTGCTGGGTTGGTTCTGGCCTTTGGGCCATGAGTTTGACACCACCGGACGAAACAGAGCATATAGGATCCAACAGGATAGGACAGGATAGGACTGGATAGGACTGGAGTAAAGGATAGACAGATGTTTAAATGCCCACTGTGTACATAAGTACCATGGAGACATTAAAATGTCCTTGTCCAGCAACTGTTAGTTGCACTGTCATGATGACTGCATACTCGGACAACAGTGAGTCATCATCAGCATTTGGGGGTGTGAGCTGTTTGTTGTGCTAGTGGGGGATTATTTGCATGAGTGTGGGCTTTTATACATCCTGCTGAATCCTCCCAATGGGAGGCACACTCAAGGACAGAGTCTGCGATGCATGAAAGACTGAGCTGTTAGTAAGATTACACAGCAATATTATGTTTCCACACAGTGCTGCTTAGAGAGTTTATGGATAAATATATATCAATACTGTCACACTGATGGAGCATAATAATGTAAAGTCAAAGACCCGTTTCGCATCAGTTATGGATCATGGTGGTGATAATTCGAACTCATTTGCAACTCATACAAGCACACTAATCAATGTGATCTAGTTTGAAGACTCACTGGTCATTATTGACTTTTTACAGAGATATAGTCTATTGCTTTTAGCCCACTGTGAATTTCATTGGGTTGATAAAGCATTTGAATCTCAGTTGCACTTTGTCTGACGATACCTGCAGCTCCTTAAACGTTAAAAGTCATTAAAACTTTACATATTAACATTACATTTAATGTAAATATCATTTAACATGAAATTACTCTCCACAGTGACTAACACACTTCCAGGGATAATTGCACAACTGTAATTGTGCAATTAAGTGTATCTGCAGAAAACAAACACCATTAGCGCTTGAAGATAATTCAGTTGGAGATTTAAACAGTGTATTTAGTTTAAAAGGTCACTCTTTTTACCCTTCAGGTAAAATATGATTTGAAAATGATGGTTGTTGGTACTAACACACCACTAAGAAACAATCTGAATCTATCTGAAACTGAAAGATTCTAATTTTGATCATATCACAATAAGATGGTTATTAATAAATGTGAAAAGCTAAAAAGCACCTAGCATCTGGATAAGCAGCACAGATGACATCCAAATCTGCCTTGAGGCTAAATCAGGTCAGTTTTTATACTGCTGTTGAATAATTTACTTATGAGGGATATGTAAAAGGTTACCAGGAAAATATTTTCTATTTTATATATTTCTATCACACCAGCACTCCACTCCGAATATATATCTATTAAACTTAAACTGATTTGAATCCATCGCCTTGCAGAGCTGTGATAAAGTATTGAAGAGTAAACAGAGAAAACTGATTCGTTTTTAAACTGAGACACTCGGGTTTCCCTGCAGCCCCCGGGCATAACAATGCTCAGCACTGTCTGGGCAGTTCTAACGATAAAGACATCATTCAGAGCTCCAGAGCGGGAGGCAATGATATAATCTGCTTGTGTACGATCATTAATGCTGCCCTGCTGGAAAATGATGATATTCAGCGACATGAATAATACTGACTGGAAATTTCTACAAGGAGAGACAAAATACTACAAAGCGAAGAGATTAGGAGTACAAGAGTGACAAATAAATAACAATAACAAACGAGACAACAACATCGATAACAATGTTAAATTTATGTTGGACTATAAATAGTTGTTTATTTGGTATTGATGAAACTGTGACCCAGTCAGTCCCTCACAGAAGCCCAGCTGACACTTCAGCAGGGGCCTGACACAGAGACAGAGAGAGCTAAAGGGATGTGACAGTGCAGCAGTGTGTTCTCTGAACAGGGGTCAGAGCTGGTTTCAGGTGCCAGTCAGTGACCAGTGAGTCACTGCAGGGAGCAAGTGCCACAGACATGACACAGAAATATTTGCCACTCTGCCTTGCTGAAAATGACCTTTGTGCCACTGTGCGTCTCACACTTGTCTGTTACTTCCTCGCCTTGGTCTGTCTCACCTCCTGCATGCCACACCAGCACCACACACCTTCAGGCGAGGTCTTGTGTTGATGGGTTAAAGCTGATTTGGCAGTGTTATCCATGGAAATGGATAACTGGTGAATCTGTGGTGTTGTTTGGATCTGCTGATAGGTTCCAGATGAGATATCACATATGATTGTAAATCTGGCACTTCCCTGATGACACACAGTGTCCCCTCTGATCATTAAATGCTAATTAACGCCGATAAGACTGATAAGACGACACATACCTCACATATCTGATGCGATGAAAATGGTAGAGTTTAAACCTTTCTGTTTCTAATTTAATCTCACAACACTGCTTTTCTAATCATGGAAACAGAAACTGTTGCCCCCTACCTGTTTATACCCTGAGTGTTAATTAGAAAAAAGCAAATGCTGTGACAACATCTGATACCTCAAACGAGAAACCTAAATAAAACTACGGCGTTACACTGAAACAGTATGCTTCAAATAATTATGATGAAAAAATTGGAGGAGTTGAACAAAATAATACTGAGTATAAAAGTGTATAAATGTGCTGGAACTGAAAAGGTTGTTTTGATGAAATGTGTTTGTATCTAGGCACATAAGCTTTAATAAAAATAACCATATCTGTTCCTCCTGTGAAAATTAAACCCGCACATACATGAAGCCTGTAATTAGTGTGAGCCAAAGTATCCATTTGAGTTGCCGTAAGGTAATACTTAATGTGTGTGTTGGACTTATTTTTGTTTCCATTAAAATCCACCAAAGACTAAAGTGAAGAATACAGTTATGTTTTTTTTTACAACATGTATTATATGGCCCTTTTCAGCTATTTTAGTTCTCTGTTTGCTTCATGCCTCCAACACATGACACATGCTGATGCAGCGGAATGAAAAAGACAAAATGAGTTTATCTGCAGGACTGCAGAGAATATATTAAACAGAGGTTCAGACCAATATTGCTCCACTGTCCAACATGCAACAAACAAAGTCTTATATAAAGAGCTTATATCAAGAGGAACACTACCTATGTTTGTGCAGACATACAAATATGCAAATCAATGGCTGGAATAATACATTTTCATATCATATTTCCAGTAAAGGTTATAGTTGAAGTAATTGTAGGGGTTTTGTTTTAATGTACTTATACATTAAAACAATGTATTGATACATTAAAACAAAACCCTTACAACTGTTACTGTCATGGTCAATGATATACTCTTGTATCATTGACCATGACTCTAAACTGTATCTGTAGTTATGGCACTTTAGCCTGATTTATACATGGCATATGTAGCACACAGAAGAAATGAAAGTATGCCATTTATGTGATGAGCTATACTGTGTTAACTGTATATGTGCACTTGTGCATGAAGAGAAATAAGACACTGTTCATGCCATAAAGTCATGCTGCAAATGTGCTGTAATGCAAGGTCATTTGCATTTTTGGTTCCATCACATTAAGTTTATTGTTGGATACAGCAGAGTGAGACTTAAGTGAATTTCTGATTCTCTGCATTTATTTCCAGAATTTAACAAGGGAATGCCTGAAATGTGCTGCGCTGATGTCACCTCTGCTTATCCTCAGCGGAGTATAGTTACTATACTTGTAGTGATTCCTGCTTGCTGAAGTCCTGATGAACGCCTCGGGCTAAAAGCTGGCATCTAACCACATCAACTCGAGGTCAGAGCCACCCCTGTTATGAAAAAAGCTCACACACGCACACTATAGTGTTTCGAAGTACGACTGAGAATTTGAGAATAATTATTTAAAACAGGTTAAGCCCATCTATACTTCATGTAACTGCACAGTCTACCTATAATCCTCTGAGACTGACATGCTTAATCAATTTGTGAGGGTTGCATGCAGTGTATATTTGCATCACTTTGCATTTTAAAAGCCGATAATAATATCTGAATTAGGGGTGCCCTGATACTGATACCGCTATCAGACATGATACAAGTTTCAATACTTGTACTTGCACACACAAAAATACTCAGCTGCACAACACCATTCAACACTCTCAATTCCAAACTCACAACCACACACAGAAACATAATGCTTAAACATGTGTAGATTCTCCTGATGTTGTTCTGTTATGTGTGATCAAGAAATAGAGTAGTAGATGAAGAATGTTGCACTTTCCAAGACAAATGGGCAATGTGTTTCCTTACGCAAAAGGAAATGTCATTACAGCTGGAAATGTGCAGCAAATCTAGATGGGTTGTGAGGATAAATGCACTTATTATACCGCCATGCTTTTTGTGACACAGCAGGCATTGCATAGTGTGTGATATTACTCTATAATAACTAAACAAAATGTCTCTATCTCACCAGGTATTTGCAGTTAATTATGTTTTGTACAGTGGCTTTTACTGTACAAAGGCCAAATGAATGTACATATATATATATACACACACACACACACACACACACACACACACACACACACACACACACACACACACACACAGGGGGTCCTCGAGTTACGACGGTCTCGGAACTAGTTGGTGAGCGCTCTCTCTGTCTCTCAGCGCGCCTGCCGGCTCTCCAGCACCTCCACAGCACAGCTAGGCTACTCTGCCTTGTGTTTACTTATGTGAAATGGCCGGCTGGCGGGGGGGAGGGGGCAGCGGCAGCCGGTAAGGGGATGCATACGGACACAGATGCGTTCGGGATCGTGGCGATACCGTAGGTTTATTCACAACACAGGGTCTACACGGTTGATAACAGAAATCTAAAGGAAATGCTCATTACACTCGCGATATCAACCC
>JAFBJQ010002187.1:86403-154347 GCA_016785345.1 Trinectes maculatus
GGCACAATGAATGTATGGTCCGACTTACGTCGAAATTCGGTTACGACACATTCTCAGGAACGGATCTCCGTCGTAACTCGAGGACCCCCTGTATATACACACGTGTGTGTGTGTGTGTGTGTAATAAAGATTGAAATGTCAAATGCCATTAGGATCTAATGAGAGACAAGGGAAAAAAGCTGAGCTGAACCAAGTCCTCAGTATAGAGGACATGTTAGTTCTGATCTATACATTAAGTTGGAAAGAGGGGGGGGGGGCGTTTTAAGTTGGAAGCTTCAGGACCCGAAGAGGATCATGTGTGGTTAGAATTCAAAGTTTCTCAAGAGAACTTTTCTTGAATTATATTCAGTAGTAACCCTTGCAAGAATGTTTTTTTTTTACCTTTCTCTGTGTGTAGATTCAACAAACTTTGCTCATTAATGAGCATTACAGGTGTATGTATACATCTTTTACATTCTGGACAGAGCCAGGCTTCTTATTCCTCCATGTTTTCAGTCTCCACATTAAATAAAGCTGATTTCCCAATGGCTTCTGTTCCATCTTACAAAACCAGAAAACTTATTTCCCCCTTTTTTAACTTTTAACCATCTTTTACTTTTTATTATTAACTTTGATCAAACTCACCAACACCCAAGGTCTTGGTGTCGGGAAAATGGACGTAACAAAAACATCTAAATCAGCAAGTAGACAGTAAATCTCTAAATAACAGGTTTGATTAAAACACACACAACAGTCTACTGGTGACCTTGGTGGATAGATGTGCTAGAACTAAAAAGCAAATGACAAAGAGACAAAGATATATTTGTGGCTGGGTGTACTGCAGAGCAGCAGAGAGGAGGAGGCCCTGACCCTACAATTCAGTAGCATTATTTGTGCTTCTCAGTGGTGCCATTTAGCTTCTAAAGAGATAGAGCTGATGTACACTATAGGCCGAGGACGCCATTTTAAAAAGTCCCATTAAGCATATATGCTTGTGATTTATCTGAGATTGCAGCCTCTGGATCTTCTTCTCAGGTGCAGTTTATAACCCGCGTTCATCACTTACTGGTGGAGATAAATGGGGAGAGTTGATATACAAAGATGAAACATATCTGTGAGAGATGATCGGTGAAGCTGAACTTCAAAGTACATCACAGCCTGCTGGATGCAGAGGAATGTATTCGTTTAGGAGGCCTGTATGAAAGACACCAACATTGTGGGAGAGAAGTAGAGGATCATAAAAAAGCTTCTAGAATGAGGAAAAAAGCACATGTTCAGCCTGGTTATCGTCACCAGTCCTTCTCCTGGCAGATCAGATAAATGTTTGGTGCAAGTAATTCCCCCGCTATGCACAAAGCTGCGTCAAAGACACAGCTCGTCTAATTCATTAGCAGTAGCTGACTAACAAAAGGCTATTTTTTTTTTGTTTCTGTCATGAGGCAGCACTTAACAATGAGTCACTCAGTACACCTGAGTGCAAAATTGGAAAAGTAAATCAGCCATTAAACTTGTAGCCTAGGAAAATAAGTTTTTTTATTTTTGTAACCAGTAAAAGTAGGAGGCATTTATTTTGGTATTCAGGTATCTCAGGTATCTCGATTTAGGTATCTCAGGGTCTTGAGAGTTGTACATCACATAAAGGCACAACAGAAGTTATTGATTAAAAATGAATATGTGTTTTATGGATGTCTATCTATATAATGTGTAGAATGTAATATAATACATTCTATACATGTAAAACACATGTAATATAAAGTGTTTTATGATTATAAAACAAAGAGGGACTATACAAAGTTATGGCTTGACATCCTATGTGAAAATACATCTCCAGCATTTTCCTTTTTGCCACTGCTCTCCGCGCCATTAATCCGGAAAAGTGACCACACAGTCGCACACAGTTTGGGCATAGAAACATATGAGGATTTCATTACTGGAAATGATCTTTTCATGTGTGGGAATAAATGAGTGGGGAACTCACATTTCAAACTTATGAACAGTTAAGGCTTCATTGGTTTTTGTTTCAGTTTGTTAAGAGGCTTTCACTTTTTTTATACCTACACCCGCGTCTTAGAGTAGTTTCTTGCCACATGGGGATACAGCAGCTCACAGGAAACAGGATCAGTGTTTAGCTCAGAAGCTCCAAGTGATGAAGCCAAATGGGGACACTGCTACAGAGGTGTCAGTTTTGTGAATTGTGTTATCTCAGCAAAATTTTCACTCCTCACACTTTTTTTATTATTATGATGCTAATAATAACAATCTCAAACAAGAAATTCCTAGTTTCACAAAGAAAATATAATCCCCAAATATTGTACCCAACAACAAAGGCCTATGCTATAAGGAAACATTTGTGGTAATCAAGTTAACTTTGGGTTTTGTTTTGATCATTTCTGGGGTTGTCTGCTTTGTTTTTGTTGTGGGCATGTTGTGTTTTTTCTTTTTTTTCTGACAGGCAGGAGGCGCTGGCTTTCCCGGGTGCAGTGACGAGACACACCTGATTCTAATCACCTCGTCTGGGTGGCTTCTTAAGGCGGATCTTGAGTGCATCTTGTCGCCGGAGTATTGCATTCACCTGATGGTAGCTAACGCTAGCAGACTTAATTTTGTTTGCCTGATTCCTGTTACTTACGCTCTGTCTCCTCTGCCCAGTTTCCCCATCCACTGACTGCACCGGTGAGCTGCTACCTGCCTCCTGCCTTTTTTGTTCGTCTACGTGTGCCAAGCGCCACAACTAGGAATTTACTACTTCTTACGGAGATATTTTTGTTAATTTTTTTTGTTATCATTAAAGACTCTGAAACGGCCCTTGCTGCCTCTGCTTGCTGGTCCTATATTGACTCACCGTAACAAGAGACTCTGAGTCAGTCATCATTGATACAGGATCCTGACAGAGACAAAAGAGCTAATCGTAAAGTAAAGAGATAATCACAGAGTAATAGATATTTCTATAGATTTTCCTGTTTCAGACTTTCTGCGTGTCCACTCTGGCTTCAAAACAGAGCTTCAAACAAACAGAGAGAGTGTTTATTAAACTACATAAATACAAGGATTTTATGGTTCACAACAGTCGGCAGGCAACCCCGAGGTGTATTACCTCCAAACACATTATTTTAACACACATCACATTTGACCTTTATATCTTCCATTGTCTCAACAATTGTCTCATCAGCGTTGATGATTTTAATCGTATTGCTGCGACCTAGAATAACACGATGAATAATAAAAACTAAAGCCAGGAAAGTATTTCCTCAAAAACATATTCCTGGCACTGTTCAATGTTTCTCATGATTATAAATAAACATTTGAGTGAGACGGCGCTCATCACACATTAACAACCTCTCTCTGTGTTGGCTCCAGGAACCCTCTCACAACCCCGCTCACGGCCTGTTATGAAAACCAATTCATAAACAGCTTCACAGTACAAAGTTCTCCAGACCACCATCATTAGGATCAGTGAAGCCAGATAACACAAACAAATCCTGTCTTTGTAGCACAGGATCTACTGAACATCATCCAAGAAGCTTGTTTCACTCACCATGCTGAGCTGGCACATTGGGAGCTGTGCACACCTCCTGTCACTGCACACAGCTCAAGCCCCAGGAACCACTAACATAAGGGCAGACCACTTGTCTGGGGAAAATCTGACTTGGCTGAAGGCCCAGCCAGGTTTGACAAAGATACAGTGTGTGCAGGCCACTGCGAATAACGTCTCTTCACAAACAAACACACAGTCTGGTTACCCCAGAGTGACAAAGTACTGTTTATGATTGTTTTGGAAGTTGTCCAGTTCCTGTTGTGAGACCTGTGGATGCTCCCATTTGGTGCAAAGTTTATATTCAAGGCACAGAGAGGGGACTTGAACATTGTCGCTCAGAACACTGACCCTTCTGGGCCTGGCCAGCCAGAGTCCTGCATGAAACCATTTGGGTTTATGCTCGCTGTACAAAGTGACGCATGTTTATAATACCAGGCGCATTACTGATTGGACGTTCTTCCTGCAGGACATGAAAGATGAAGGAATAACCCTTTTTTACAACATAGTTTTAACATATCCTCCGCATCCTCAATACGGCTGTTTCATTCAAGGGGAACACCACAGATCATGAACACCATCATGTTATCCGACCTGTTTGTTCTGATCAGGTCATCAAAATCCTTTGTAGAAACAGTGTTACTTCAGGTGTTGCCCTTGACTGGCAAGCCAACCCTCTAATCTCCATATTCTTCTTGAGAGGACCAGAAAGTTCAACTACTCTGTCCAGTGTGTTTGTTTACTCTGACTGATCATGGTCTGGCCCAAAGCTCATTTCCTCTCAGTGTATCTCCCACTAGTTTGTGGAAGATATTGGCTCCTGGGCTGGTGAGTTAGTTCCTTTGGGATTAGGCTGTCTGGACAGTCAGGTTGGCTTGAGAGTGTTGTAAAAGGGGTGATGTCACTATCTCCTACAGACATTTACAATTAACTGAGGATTGGAACAAATTTGTACAAGGTAGCTGTCTTCTGCACTTACTCTGTAACGCTAACAGAGAGGTAACAGAGTGAACTCAATTGTATCCTGTACAGAATGACTACAAGACAAGATAAGACCAGAGGAAGGCAAATCATGCTTTGTACAAAGCAGTAAGGTTTGCCCTTTTCTATGTGTGCATCCATTTCCGAATGTTTTGTCACATCAGAGATAAACAGGCAGCGGAGGCCAGTTAATAGGATTAGAAGACAGGTACAAAGGGGAGGTCAGGGCTGTGGCTCTGGAGGCAGAGGGGGTTGCTCACTAATCGGAAGGTCAGTCTCCACCAGGCTGCATTTCTAAACTGGCCCTGGAACTGAACCTGAAAATGACCTCTGCTGCACAATGCTACATGGTTGTATGAGAACAGAGATTCATTAATAGAGAATCATTGTATGAATGTGTGTGTGTGTGTGTGTGTGTGTGTGTGTGTGTGTGTGTGTGTGTGTATAAAGCAGTGTATAAAAGTAAATGATGTCTATGTGGTGGAATACAGAGCAAGTGGAAAGACTTTACACAGCAACTGTACATTACCCTGTGATAACTCTATAATAAGAATATAACATGTTTCCATCACATTCATCCACAAGAACAAAGACACGTTTGTGCCCTAAATAATCATTCCCTGAAAAATATTTTGAAAACTCATATCTGATATCTTATACTAAGTTATAAGATATCAGATATAAGTTATATTTGAAAATTAAAATGCATTTCATCATGTTTATTTTATGTGGTTTGGATTTTCAAGCTACCCAGAGAAAGACACTGAGACTGAACAGGGAAGCAGAAATAGCAGAAATAAGGAGTTGAGCCAAATGGATCATGTATATTCATGCCTCCTGGCAGTTCCTGTGTTGATTTTAATTGGAAAGACAACTACACTGCTAGATTAATAAGATACACATAAAACCAATCAAATTATAGTGTAAAAGTAATAGGTTACTAATGTACTATGCACATTTAATGTACTGAAAGTGGTAAAAAAAATGAATTGTTGTTGCCAAAGTGCATAACTATTTTTCTTTAGAAAACTACTGCCCCAATATTTATGCCTGTGTCCTCTCTGCAGTATGAATCACAATAATACAGACTCAGGAGAAAAAAAGCAAGACTCAGACCAAATTTAAACCGCAGACACACACATTAAAGAAAAAATATATCTGATATATTTGATATGAATTTGTATTGTTGTCATGGCTGGCGTGAAGGCTTTGGTTGGTATGAATACAGGAGCCCACAAAAACTGGCTCCCCAAAGGACTCAAGCTGAACACAAAGAGAGAAAAGAGAGGGATCTCTTGAATGAAAGAAAATGAGCCAAATATGCTAAAAATATGGTAAATATGTGCATAAGTACCCACGTTCAATGCCTGGCTGCATCTGAATATACAAGCCAACATTAAAAAACCTGAAATACTACCCATCACATTACGTTTGTTCTAAGCAACTTCTTTTTCTTTCTTTTTTAATTTGAACACTAATAAAAGTGACTTGATGTCCCAGTCACAGATGAAGTACTTATAATAGAAGAAGTAATTATTATTAATTGAAAAAATAGTTTTGGGATAAATAGTTTCTGGATGAAACTCTGTGCCGTTATGTTGCGTTGATAATTGATCTGACTATCGGAGTGAAAAAGCATTTTGTCTTTACAGTTGTTGCTGTTCTCAAAACTAAATTAGCTACAAGGCAATGTCGTCAAATGCGACCGTGTTGCCATGCTTAGCGTGAGAACACGTTTGCACCCTAAAATGATGTGAGGGAAAAGGCGAGATCATTTCACTACATGAAATAAGACACAGTAGCAGAAGTGGAAATTGAGAACAAAGGACATATGATATTAGGGGGAAGTAACAGGCTGTCAGGCTGCGGAAAGAGAGGGAAAGAAACAGAGGAGGTAAAATGAGAGGAGGTGGAGATGTGAAGCTGGGGCCACAGTCAGGTAAAACTTTCTAACTGGAGAAATTATCAGGCTCCTCTTTTTATAACTATGTGATTATAACTCCACTCAAAACAAAACACACACTGCCTCCGTCGGGCGGAGCTCTCTCAGGTACATGAAAGATACTCAGGATCTTAGGATTCAGTGAGTGTTATGAACTTTATGTGTTTAAATTGCTGCGACTTGGCCTCTGTACATTTCTACCCTGTGTTTCCTTGCAGAGCGCTTCTTTTATCACGTATTTCAAGAAAAGCTTTTTCATACCTTACGTTAAAGTAGTAGTGATCTGTATGGGATCCTATCAACAAAAATAACTCTAACCGCTAACCCCTAACCCCTATCCCGAATCCTGACCCAGCATCCAACAGCATTTGTTGTTTGTTTCATTGACTAGATGATTATTATTGTGACTGGAAAGTTTTTGTCCCCTTTTGTTTACTGCAGGGATAGGATAGTGTTGTTATACTTTGATGGTTCGTGCATTTGCTTATATAGGCTTGTAGTATTGTGTTAGGTGTCAGTTTAGAATAACTTTACATCACACATGTGCAGTGTATGGAGCACACAACATGGTCTTTGGGTTCCTGTTCCCAACAGACATGACCGGGGTAACCTGGCAGTGTTAATAACTGGTCAGTGTTGTTTGAGGCATGGGATGGGGTACCTTGGATATTTTTTGTTGGTTACATCTCCGCTTGACATGAGAGGATGCCATTCATTGAAGACATTGTACCACCTTGGGTGATAATCTTGGTGTTTTGCTCAAGGTCAATAGGCCTCAGGTGCATTATGGTGACCTATGGCTGCTAAGATTAAAGGTCATTTGGACTTGATAGCGTGTAGTTGGGATAGGATTGTGTTTTCCTCAAGTATTCCTGTGTTATCACTGATCATAACCAAAACCCCCGATGTTCCAGAAGGTTTCATTATGACTTTGCAGTGTAGGGATTTATGGAATAACGCAGTCATAGGATTGTAGTTTTCTTAAAGACAACAACGACATCATTGTCCCTTATGGACCTGTTCAGCCGGAGAAACGCTGGCCACCTTGTGATCAGAGGTCACGTACAAAATGATAGTCTGAATTGCACATTTGAAGTGTTAAGTGAAGCACAAGCCATTCTGTGGCGAGTGAAGGCAGCAGCACTAAAGAAAATCACATAAAAGAGAATGGTGATGTTGAAGCAGCAAAGACTGATATATGTTCACTTTTTAGGCCTTGGAAAATGTTTATGATGTTAAAATCTTAAGCAGACAAGGGAAAGAAACGTATTCATAATCCTGGTTGAGTAAATAAAGAAAATCCCCTGCGGGACAACTTAGTCATTTAAAAGCTTTTCCAAGCCAAGGTTGTGATCAGGGGCCTCATGTACTAACGCTGCGTACGCCACCTTTCACACTCACGGTCAGATTTATCAAGAGTGACATAAACGTGAGAATGTGCTGACCGCTACGGCAGCTTCTTACCTGGCGTACACACATTTATAATACAGTGCATTAGGAAAGTATTCACAGCGCTTCACTTTTTTGACATTTTGTTTTGTTACTGCCTTATTCCAAAATGCAATTCAATTTTTTTTTTCCTCAACATTCTACACACAACAACCTTTATTGACAACATGAAAAAGTTTTTTTTTTAATGTTTGCAAATTTATCAAAAATAAAAAACTCAAGAAATCACTCTTACATAAAGATTCACAGCCTTTGCCATTAAGTGCAAAATTAAGCTCAGGTGCATCCTGTTTCCACTGATCATCCTTGAGATGTTTCTACAGCTTAATTGGAGTCCACATGTGCTAAATTCTGTTGACTGAACATGATTTGGAAAGGCACTCACCTGTCTATATAAGGTCCCAGAATTGACAGTGCATGTTGGAGCGTAAACCAAGCATGAAATCAAAGGAACTGTCTGTAGACCTCAGAGACAGGACTGTCTCAAGGCACAAATCTGGGGAAGGGTACAGAAAAATTTCTGCTGCCTTGACGGTTCCAATGAGCACAGTGGCCTACATCATCCATAAAGGGAAGAAGCTTGGAACCACCAGGACGCTCCCGAAAGCTGGCCAGCCGTCTAAACTGAGTGATCGGGGGAGAAGGGCCTTAGTCAGGGAGGTGACCAAGAACCCAATGGTCACTCTGTCAGAGCTCCAGCGTTTCTCTGTGGAGAGAGGAGAACCTTCCAGAAGGACAACCATCTCTGCAGCAATCCACCAAGTGGCAAGACGGAAGCCACTCCGTTGTAAAAGGCACATGGCAGCCCGTCTGGAGTTTGCCGAAAGGCACCTCAAGGACTCGCAAACCATGAGAGACAAAATCCTCTGGTCTGATGAGACAAAGATTGAACTCCAGGCATCATGTGGAGGAAACCAGGCACCGCTCATCACCCAGCCAACACCATCCCTACAGTGAAGCATGGTGGTGGCAGCATCATGCTGTGGTGATGTTTTTCAGCGACAGGAACTGGGAGACTGGTCAGGATAGAGGGAACGATGAATGCAGCACAATACAGAGACATTATGGAGGAAAACCTGCTCCAGAGCTCTCCTGACCTCAGACTGGGGCGACGGTTCATCGTTCAGCCCTAAGCACAAAAGCCAAGATTTCAAAAGAATGGCTTCAGGTCAACTCTGTGAATGTCCTTGAGTGGCTCAGCCAGTCAGAGCCCAGACCTGAATCCGATTGCAAAGAGGAATAGGCAAAACTGCCCAAAGATAGGTGTGCCAAGCTTGTGGCATCATATTCAAAAAGACTTGAGGCTGCAATTGCTGCCAAAGGCGCATCAACAAAGTACTGAGCAAAAGCTGTGAATACTTTGGTACATGTCTTGAGTTTTTTATTTTATTTTTAATACATTTGCAAACATTTCAAAAAACCTTTTTTCATGTTGTCATTATGGGGTGTTGTGTTTAGAATATTTGGAATAAGGCTGTAACATAACTAAAAGTCAAAAAAAAGTGAAGTGCTGTGAATACTTTCCTGATGCACTGTAGGTTTTGAGGTAGGTGTTTGCAGACCCATTTCATTTTCATGTCTTCCCTGCTGTTAGTTTTATGAGTGAATAACATCTGGAACACTTGTAATCCTGTAATGATATTGACCTTTAGCCGTGCATGTTGAGCCAGGTCCTCCCCGATCATTAAATTTTAACAATTATTGTGAAAAGCCGGCTCACTGCAGGGATTACTGACACTTTGTGAGTGACTATGAGAGCTCATTAGTTGCTGGTAAAGAGCAGGTGGCACAATCACTTGACAAGACGAAGTGGCAGGCCGTCACTGCAGGGACTGAAGTCACCTGAAATTAAAAGCTTGAAAATCCTATTAATGGACACTGACGCATAACAAAGTGAATAGTGCCTCTTTCATTCCCACCCTGTACTGTTTCCAGGAAATTGGTGTAATGGAGTAACTCTGAACTGTTAATCAGTAACAAAGGCGTCATTAAAAACAACCTACCATTCCTTAAATTCAACACTGAAAGTTGTAAAGATACCAACAGCTATAAACTGAGTCATGCCAAGCAGTCGATGCAGTTTGTTTTCAATGCGTGAGAACTGCTCTGACACAGAGCCCGACAGAACTAATTATCACATTGCTCAGCGTGTTATACAGGTTTGTTTTGATGAGAACTCAACGACTTTAATGGATATAGGGTAACTGACTGAGTGCTCAAGCCTCACCCTTAATTAAATGGAATGTGTAAACAATGTAACTCACCTGAATAAATGGGAACAGGAGGCCCACGGCAAAGTTAGACAGCCAATTGACAGTGCCAGCGATCATGAAGGCAGCAGGGCGATAGGACTGTTCAAACAGCTCCCCGGCCAGGATAAAGGGAATGCCACCTGACAGAAACAAAGCCACAGAGTTACCACAAACCTCTCAAACAAATGAACACACAGCTCCTCTGGGCAACATGCGTTTTCTCTCAGTACAGGATGAGCATTTATTTTAGATTAATCCTGGCACACTGTTCACATACTAAGAAAATGATATTTGTTAGTGTTGTAACATGCGTTAAAGTACGTCTGACACTAGAAATCCATCCTGCTCTAATTCCACAACTCATCAGCCCTTTCAAAACCCAGTAAACACACCATGGACTCCATTTACACCTGCCAAATGCATTTCTAACCTACCGTAGATATGAGATATGTTATATATCCTATATCCTATGTAATGTGAGGACAAAGGAGAGGAGTGTTTAATTGCAAATGTAATTTTGCTAGTTTGGATGTCACGTACTGTATAATTATTATTTCCACATACTCCAGAGTGGCAACATGAGCAACATCTGTTGACAATCATATTTTTAAAAAATGAAAAAATAATTTGTCATAAATAAAAATGTGACCAGTTCATATCACTGCGACAGGTAAATCATTATAATGTGGTAAATCATTATAATGTGACAGCCCCTCTGTGGCAGTGATCAGTTCCTCTGGTACAATGAGCCCAAATACAGTGTGCAGCTAATTGTTTCCAAACCATCAACAGCAGATGCTGACATGTGGCGTCGTTGACAATCTAAACGTTTGCATATTGAAGTGAAATATAAACGGTAGTAATTCATCCTGGTAACTGCACTGCAAACCAAGTAGAGAGCAGTAGGAAATTATAATTTAGTACACAACAGTGATGCTATGACCAATTTGGTATCTGTCCTGTTGAAAAAAGCGAAAAATTCCTTCTCCCCATTTCCTCTGAATTGGCATCTGTAAGTTTACCATAATCCCTTACATCATTAGTCGTACTTAATAGACAGAGAATGACAAGTGATTAAAGTCACATTAATTACTAAAAGACTGCTGTCAAAAAAGCATATTCGCTGCATTTGATTGACATTTGACCTTTTTCTATGTCAGCAGGTATTGTCAGGTATTCCCTCATGGCAGGTATTCCCGAAATAAACAGTGGAGTGGAAACAATCCAACAGACATTAAGTGTGATGATTTTTCACAACAACATGGGCTGAAAAGATTGTCCTGCTCACTGTGCCTACACATTTTATAGTAAGCTATTTCTACAGTGTAAACATGTTTAAGGTGTGATAGGAATATTTTTGTGCATCGCAATGGGGAAGGGGTGTTACACTAATGCCATCAGAATGCAAAGAGGAGACCAGTCATATTCTCAGACTTGTGTCGCCTTGTCACCTAATGACACAACACGCCAGGCCTTACTGTTAGTAACAAACTTACTAGTTACTAACAAGTTACTAACAAATTAGTATTTTAGTGAAACATACCACGTTAGACAACATTTGCGAAAGTCTTATTCCCCTTCACCGTAGATGAAGGAAATTGCCACAGTTAAAATAAACTGGACAGTGACATTTTCAGCCATATTTCATCAGAAGCACAGCCTATAGGAGCTCCTGCATGAACTGCAGCTGCAGAGAATAAGACCACCTGAACATCTTCCTTAGTAGTGAATGTGAGGACAGATGGAGGGGACAGAGGAGGGCGGTCATGTGTACAGAATACTCACACACGTGACTACAGAGCCACACAGTAATGCAGAGATTACTTCTGACTGTGTGTACCTGCTGTTTATTTAAAGATTTGTGTCCCCACATAAACAGCAATATTTTATAGACATAATCTCACAGCAAAAGTGATGAAGAGACACTGACAAAGAAAAACATTTTCTTTGTCATTATTTACAAGCAGCGACTTGCCTTTGATAACAATATTATAGGTAAGGTCTTATCTGCACCATGTGTTATCTGGCTCATTCTGAATAAGCTGTGGCCAGACAGAGTGTGAGTGTGGCGAGTGTGTGTGTGTAGATAGTGTTCAGGTGCGGAGAAATGCCTGAAGGGTATGTAAGCAATTGAGTTTAGCTGGCTACACATGTAGCCACAAATCGCACAGTTCTGCCCACAGCGCTATTTATAAACTTGTTTATATCTGTTCACACCATAAATGACTGAAGACATATGTTGTTTGTTTTTTTTGTACTGTGAGCAGCACTGTAGGTTAAAGAATTGCTCACTTTATTGGTCTAAATCTCATTTAGTTTTGCATCACTGCAGGCTAGCTGTTGTCACATAACTGCCTTTGAGAAAACAGTTAATAAGCTAAAAAAAAACCTCAGTGCTGGATAAAGGAAGGAATTGCTCACAACAGCACTCTGCGTCCTCCAAGATTTAATTGCTTGCAATTATACTGTCAACCATCCTGTTATTTGAGTACGATGCCATGCTGTTCACCAAACTTATACCAGCTGATGAAAAGTGACTATGTGTTCACACATGCACAGCGCAGCACACAGCAATCGTTTGCGTATTACAAACCAGTCACCTGCTCAAATGTTGAAATCAAATTAATGGTCACTGACACAAAGTGCAGGTGCTCAGCTTCCCCTGAGGATGCATCCTCCCTGTGGAGAATAGATGTCAAAATGCTGTTTCCTGATGGCTCCTCCACAGTGAAATGCCAAAGCAATATGAAGATGGCTTATCTTTTTTTCTTCCTTGTTTTTTCAGAAGACGAAATAGTGCTTTAAAACCATAATCTACCGTCAGATGAATGAATGAGCATAACAAAGTATTCAACCATGCCTCATGAATGCAACCTGCAGCTGTACAACTGTTGTGATGCTGCTCTTCTCCATCAATTAAAATCGCTGTTTTATACTTGTCTTACAAACAGATGTTTAATCAGTTGGTTGGTGTTGGTGGAAAAACAAGAGGGGAATATTGAGAGGAAACAGAGATTAGAGAGAGAACAGGACTGCAGTGACAGCACCACAGACTATCAGAGCAGGCAAACGACAAACAAGAAGCTTTTTCCCACATTGACAATAAAGCTCCATTTACTGCATTGAACACGCAGTTAAGATACAAACAGATAGAATCACATTGTTCCACTTCTTTACTGACAACTGTACAAATCACATATGTAGGCTGTGTGTGCGTTCGTTCATGTGTGCGAAAGAGAGAGAGAGAGAGAGTTAGGGACGGCAGGTGGAAAATGGTTAGAAAAGGAGACAAGGCTTTTTTTCTGCAACACTCCGACCAGTGCCAAAGCAAATCTGTGTTTGCTGCTCCAAATGTTTTAATTAAAAGTCTCAAACTTATATATGCAGGGAAAAAAACTCTAAAATCTCTCTGATGAAACAAGTGCTCGATCCTGAAATAATACTTTCATATTTTTGTCATTGCACCGCACCAAACAATATTCCTGCCACAACCTGCCACATAATACTGTCACATATTACCCATAATGCACTCAAACTGTATCTACACATAAAAAAAGCATCGCCATGAATGTAATTTTAAAAATCCGACTATCTATGACTGTGAGGGTATTTCCAGCTTTACAAGTTACCTGAGTTGAGGCTGTAATTGAGTACATTTGTCACGCAGCATGTTCTATGTCAAGACAAATTTATCATTTAGCCTCTGATCACACTCCCAGTCTCAGATGGCAGGAGCAGACTAATTAGAGTATGTATGTTACTTAGCCAGCATATGTTTTTGGATAGGCCTCAGAGGAAACCTCATGTTTTGAATGATATGAGATCAAAGTATGCAGGTTTCCCTTCCAGCCACAGACCACAGCAGCCAGCAGCTGATTAGTGTACAATACATTCACTCTGAAAGTACACAGCTAATTACACTAAAGGCCTGCTTTATTACAAAACTCCCCATTACACCATAACACTGTTCCTAATGTTGTAATTTGCATAAGTGCAGGAATACTGGTTCTACAAACCACTCATCTCGAAAGACCCACTGTTTAAATGAGGCTGTGTTTCGCTTGTATCACCTCTTGTATTTTGACAATTAAGTCCACCGACATTAAATCAAATCCTCTCATGTACAGTTCATTAAAACAGTTACAACGTTTAACACGAAAACCTCTCAATGCACAACATGCGTCACTGAACAGGTTGGTAATGGCATGTATAAAACCCCATGGTCCAGGCATAATTGTCGTCCACCAAATGTCAACATCCACATCACAAAAAAACAAAGTGATTCATTTGCTGTTGAGTGTGTGACAAGACTTAATACTGTGCCTTCTGTTTCAGCTTGACCTCCCGAGACGTCACGTTTTCATGTGGCAGGACACACTCTACCAGTGTTAGCGCCTTGATGTGTTGTGCCTGAGGCAGAGAGCCGCACATGACAGGACAGTGGCGAGAGGGCAGCACCACAGGAGACTCTTTTTTCTCTTGCAGTTTGTTCTGACAGCGGCTTTAGGCACATGATTTGTGTAGTATATCATTGTACAAGCAGTCCCACTTTACAGCTGAAACAGGGTGTGCGATTAGAAACCACGTTTTTTAACACCCTGTAAAAGTTGCTATAAAACATGACGGTCACTTTTTATTAACATGGTAAATTCCTCTCACGGCTGTAAATGATTCACACTTAAATGTTTCCCTCGGTCTGAAGCGGTTTCCTATCAGCGCCATATTTGCCCTTGTGGTGATGTTTGTGGTTTCCACCACTGTTCAGATGAATACTGGTGTTATTATCTAACAGCACGCACACTAAAAATAAATACTAATCATACAATAGGACAATCAGGTCACATTTGCAGCGACCAGCCAACATAAGCACTTGAAACATTCACACATACGGCAACAGGACTGCAGTGACAAACAGGAAATGCACAAGGAGCGTGTATCCAAACACACATAGTGATGGACGTTTGCACTGACATTTAGTGGCATCAAATGCTTAACATACTTGAATATTATTGCAATGTGGCAAATCCAGCGAGGGTAGTTTTTGACAGGTACACAGTACCAGCTTTCACCACTTCAAATTACAACAATGCCATGCACGAGGAAATGTGGAGTTAATGTCTCGACTCATTACAAAATGGCTTAAGCGCTGAGTGTCGCACCCATGACTGTCATGCTCAGCATTTAAAGGGGTGCTTAAGATCTTAGAAGTGGTTTAACCTAAATAGAGTGATGTTGTCAGATACTGGATCTGAAAAAATAGCAACCAAATCCCTTATGTGACATGGAATAAAATCAAATAGTAGATTATTAGAAAAGAATTATCCTCCACTAAATAACAAACACTATAATCTCAGAATTGCATCAACAACCTGTGAAATATGATACTACAACACGCACATAAAATACATTGGATATAATCTTGTCTCAGGAAATGTTTCCACTGAAAAGTGATAAAATGTCCATGTATATCGCTTATCTGATATGTCTAGACAAAGCTGCCGTCATAACACTGCCTCAAACTACTCTTACAGAGGAGAAGTTGATAAGAGACAAGGGTAGATGTGTAATGGTAGTTAAAGAGATCGATTAGGCGATATATAAATCTCATATGTCATATATAAATGTCTGTAACTCTCCAGAGGAAGAAACAACTCCGTCAAATGAGTTGTTGAAATAACGGTTCCATAAAGTTGAGGATAATAATCTCTGCAGGTGATCTAAACCTAATCACGGACCCAAGCTCAAATATACAAAAATGACAGACAGTGTAATCCGATAAGATCATGTTTAAATGATGAGAGGAGCAGCCAGGAAAAAGTGGCTGATAGATGAGTAGGAAACGCTCTTAAAAAGTAAATACTCCAGAATGTGCTATTTTTTTAATCTAGGAATTGCAATACTAATAATGATCATGCTTTGACAGCACTACTATTAAACATTGACCTTTGGAGATCAACAACAACAAACAACTCCTTAGCTACAAATGAAAGACGGCAACATTAAAATAAGATCACCTGTTAAACGTTATCTGTGATGCAGAGGAAGCTGGAAGGATTAAAAGCAGCACTGAAAGGGAGGGAGAGAGAAAAATCAGGAAAGAACATTCGACTGGAGTATTTGACTTTTATAATGAGAAACAGCACAAGTTGTTATTGTTTTAATTAACTTTACAATGACTAATTTACGAGGTAGCGAAATATTTTACTCGACGAAACTAAAAGCCAAACAAGAAATAACAAGAGATTTTGCTGAATACTAGAAACAACTATTTAGCCTTGACAACAAATTACTTCAGTAGTACAGTAGCTGAGAAGAGTTTATAGACAAAGTTTTATAGCCTAATCTGCTGTCTCATTTCAGTTGGAAACATGCAGCTACCCTGGATGAGCAGCAAAACATTCATACCAAATGTGAGGATTTGTTTTGGATAAACCCAACTGTGACGGACATCATCGTCATTAATACCATCTGTCGCAGCAGCCCTGTTAGCCAGCAAATGAGTGCTTTTAGTCCCAAAGTACCAAACGCTTGATACTTTGGTCGGACATTAAAAGGCAGCCACCACAGGTTAATCAAAGGTACTGAACTAGTTCTTCAGGAATTGAAGACAAGTTGTTGTGTCATGGTGATATTCAGACATTGTTAGGCTTCCTTCTCTTCTCTGGGCCTCATCTGACACTTAAATAACACTGCAATATGCTCCTAGGATATGCTCCTCAGCTTGTCGAGAGCCTGTAGTTGGAAACCGGAGGAGAAAAAGGTGCTGTGGTGACAAAGTGTTGGCCTTGACTAAAAACATTAGTTGGCAATGTGTCGAGCCAGAAAATGTGATGATTAATCACGCTGGTTGTTTCACCCGGTGATGGCCATTGGGGCTGCGGTGTATAAAGAGCAGCCTGTCGGCAAAAGTCATGATAAAATTTTAAATCCAGTTCCAGTAAGACCTTGGGCTGGCCACAGAAAGTCAAAGGAGACTGCCTGGAAGGAGCTTGCGGTCACCAGGTAATCAATGTTCCACTTAAGAAATGTCCTCCACCAAAAAATGACTGCAGGGGGAGTCAGGGGTTAAAAAGCAGAGAGACTATGGTGTTGCAGCATTTCAATCTTCGCAAACAACGATTTAGCCTTTGCACTCTAAAAAGTAGAGAAACGAATCGCTCCTCTATTGACAGCATGTGGTGCAGAAATTAATTAGTCGCAGAAGTTTAATAGAAGCGTAATGGAGGTTATCTCTACAGCACTGCAGGGTCATAAACATGGACACCGGTGACAGTATGTAGCTTCAGCAAAAGATCAGAGAATCATAATACTGGCGTACTCAATGACATGTCGGTGAACAGAAATATGGGATGATTGGTGCCTCAGAAGCCTTCGAGTGGCTTTACACACTGAGAATAATATTGTAAGCATCTATTGAAAACAACATCTATTGCAAACTAGTGTAACTTGGCTTATAAAGAATGAGTGCTGTCAAGAACAAGGTACTTTACAACAGTCTCTCTAAAGAGGAACCCCGTCCCAGCTAGGGGATCTCAAGTGTCCTCTTCTACAGCAAATGTCACACATGTCTCACAGGAGGCGTGGCATGCACAACAACATTTGTAGGGTGAAATTGTGAAGGATTTCAGCAATCAGAGGTCTGCTCCTCTGGAAGCCAATTTCGATGCAGGATGCAATCAAACCATGGGTTTATTGAGATTCATATTTGCATTTTTAAGATTTATGTTTCATTAAAATTGGTGCTCGATCTTTAGTTTCCAATTGTCTCAAATTTAAGACAGGAATATGAAATAGTAGCAATTTTATGTCTGTGCACTATAACGATATGATAAATAACAAGACTCCAAATGAGGTGGTAAAAGATGATTAGAGTCTGCAAACACGCACCAACAAGCAAATAAATTCAGGTGAACAGAGACAATTTCTCCCTGCCAAATGCGTAGTCCATCAGCCATCACGCCTTTCGTTTCTTGCGCTCGTCTAATTAAATCTTGCTCTAATATTGTCTGACACGCATCATTAGGTTTCACCTTGACGAGATTTCAGTCCACGCTGTCTCATCACCTCTAGTCCTGTATTGTTTGCCCGTGGACCCTGAAAAGGAGCAGATGCCACTCTTGTCACATCAACACATTGTGTTCACATCTAACCCCTGGTATCTCTCATTACCCACTGACTCGCTCAGTACCACGTCTGGCTGTCTGGCTGTCCAATATGTGTTTATTTTCACATGCCCAGGTGAAGGGTGATCCATCTTGTTCACTGAGGTTATGTCTTCTACGCTATGGGCTGTTTGTCAGCCCTTTGTAACCACCTCTCTGTCTTTCTTACACTGGACTTTCATGGTCTTTTCACTTTCCAGGAGACCTGAGGTAATCCTCTGTGAAATGAAAACACCCTATATGCACGATATGTACCCTGATGAGGCCATGCCACATTTGTTTTAATTTTGGAATCATTGTATAATGCCTTTTCTTAGAGGTAAAACAGTACCGCGCTCATCTGGCCATGTCTGGGCATCGAGTAATAATGGTGGGACCACAAAGTCTGCTTTATATGGTCTGCATGACCGTATTCTGTACTGGCACCAAATTTTCAAAGGGATGAATATTTGATTCAACTTATTACAGGGGGTCCTCGAGTTACGTCGGTCGCGAATTACGTCGTTTTCGTGGTTACGACACATCTCCCGTGAACTTCCTTGTTTCAGCTTAAGCGGTTTGACCCGTAAATACGTACAGACTTCACACGGGAACTAGTTGGTGAGCGCTCTCTCTGTCTCTCAACGCGCCTGCCGGCTCTCCAGCACCTCCACAGCTGTGTTTACTTATGTGAAATGGCTGGCCGGCCGGCAGGGGGGGGCTGCAGCGGCAGCAGGTAAGGAGATGCACACGGACACAGATGCGTTCGGGATCGTGACGATACCGTAGGTTTATTCACAACACAGGGTCTACAAGGTTGATATCAGAAATCTAAAGGAAATGCTCATTACACTCGTGATCTCAACCCCTACGGTGTGTCAAGAGGGACAAAAAAGGCAATTCACCATAATAAACTCTTATTTTAGCGTGGTGTTATAGCGACATCTGGTGGCACAATGTATGCACAATGGCACAATGAATGTATGGTCCGACTTACGTCGAAATTTGGTTTCGACACATTCTCAGGAACGGATCTCCGACGTAACTCGAGGACCCCCCGTATTTGTGAAATATAATTGTACATTATTGAAAACCTTGAACACCAACTTATTATAAATGCTTTCACTACTGGTATATTTGTGTTCTGTCCGAGAACTCGTTGCTTATGACTCATCCTGAAGTTTCCTTTTTTTTATATTACTGTATGTGGGTTTTTTTTGTCAGTTGTACCTCACCCTTGTCAAGTGTGTAATTCAGAGGATGTTGCACCTTGTGCAGATTGTTTAGCCCTATTAGGCAAATTGGGATTTTTGAATATGAGCTGTACAAATAAAACCTGTGATTTAATATACTCCCCCTCAAAACTCCAATAACATGCATTAAAATATACTTTCCCATCCTCATGATTCAACACATGAAGGCTCCTAGACATGATTTATGAAAAGGGATGTTTCTCAC
The DNA here is from genome assembly GCA_016785345.1 of Trinectes maculatus. NCBI lineage: Eukaryota > Metazoa > Chordata > Actinopteri > Pleuronectiformes > Achiridae > Trinectes > Trinectes maculatus. The sequence goes on from JAFBJQ010002187.1 coordinate 106,138, forward strand.
TTTCAAAAGAGGACTGTTACTGCTATACATGCTAAGAGCGTCTTGTGCAGGAGTGCAGGAATTTGAGCTTGAAATCTAATTTTGAGGCCGAGCTTCTAAAATGCAATCAGCTGTTCTGTTATTACAATCCCTGGTCTTTATTCACAGGGTCTCTGCAGTACAATGGGATAGGGGCAAAGAAATGTATAATGTAGCTTGAAGAATTAATGTCAAAATTCCCAACATGACATATTCATGTGTGACTTGGAGTCAGCCATGAATAATATGCTTGAATGGATAAGTTGCCTTTTTAATGTATTAACAAACATTAATTAACTCTCAGAACAAATTAAGTTCTTTTGTATTAGTGTAGGCCTTTCCTCCTTGATGATGCATCTTGTGCTGCAATTTTCTTTCGAGGCAAATTAAATTTGGACAAATATTGTGATGGAAAATGTGTCGTACAAAAGCTGGAAAGTGAATACAAAGCCAGGGGAGGCATTGATGTCTAGTGATCTGCCTGTTAAATTTGCAGACAAGACCATTTCATTTTGGTAACGCATGATTTACATTAGGACAATGAAAGGTTCGGGGTGATTTAACGGAGAACAACAATTATTTCCTGCTGAAATAATAACAATAATGAACCATGTGTATCTATAGTGACTGCCTCCGTTGCCTTTTCAATATTCACCTCTAAGCAGCTTCTCGCCATAGTGAACAAAAGAATATCATTTGCATTTTTATCTCACAGATAAAATCAGAAACACCAGGTGGGTCTATTTGTTTGTCAGTCCTGTATCAAATGTTAAGGGGAGAGCACAGAAACTCTTCATCTTGATCTTGGACAAAATTAATGTCCTGTACATTGATCTGCACCGGTCAGAGCCACACAACTCAAAGAGAACTGAAGGCTACACTTGGAGGGCACTGTTAAAATATTTTTTCTTTTTGGCAAGGCCAAAATGTCAGTGCATATAATGGAGTCGCTCTTTCTCCCCACTGGATTATGCTTGAGCTAGAAAACAACAATTGCCAATTAAATTACCCTGGGCAAACAAATTAGATTCCAAATGAGAATTAGTATGAAAGAATACACCACTTTGTGTATGCAGCTAAGTTCCTGCCTCTTTAATGAGAGAAATGTACTTTTAGAGCCAGCCAAGCCTTTGTATTTGGTGGGGGTTGGTTTTGTTTGTAATATGTTACAGTATGTAGTAAGTCATCTTATCATATACCGTACATATATATAATTGTTGAACGGTGTGAGGGTTTTAAGGTTTATGCTATGTGCACAACCGCTGCAATGTACGAATGACAGAGACCATTCATTCTAATAAAAGGTGAGAACAACAAACTATTAAATGTGTGTTGAAACTGGACTGGTGAGAACAATGGAGCCCGACCACAGATTAAGTATTTTGCGAGGAAACTGATTTTTAACTCAATGATACTGTGATAAAGTTTTCACTTGCATTAATGTACATTGTTTTTTGCAGAATTACTTTTTAAACTTATTATACATTCTCTCATTTAATCATCTGTTGTTTATTGTTGCGCCACAGGGCTGAGAGTCATGCAATTTCAGTTTTCTTTATGTCTTGTACATACTGTAGAATTGACAATAAAGCTGACTTTGCCTTGACTTTGATATTGAAACTAATTGTTTTTATTTGGCCGTTTAAAAAGTGCATTGGTTGGGAGGTTGTTTCACTGTTTACCTAAAATGCTGCACTGCATTAGCCCTGCAAGTTTATTGTTCCTAGTAGTGATGGATACTACCAAAAAAAAAAAAATAGCTCTGAGCAAGAAGGAGAATACTCTTATCCTTTGCTGGATAGCTATGATTAAATAATAGTTGACCATCAGATGCTTTAATAATGCTGCTGACTCTAGTGGGAGTTTCTTTTTAGACATCAGCGTTATCTCTGCAAAGTGGGCAAACCTCATTGCAACACATATTTTGCCTGTGAGGGCTGTTTGAGTTCAGCTACCATTGATCCCTCGCCTGCCCTTGTTCGCTTGCTGAGGAAGACGGGATCATTTTATTTTTGGATCACAGGTTTCATCTCTGTCGGGCTCACTAAAGAGAAGACACGAAGGGAATGAGACAGGGAGAAAACACAAAGTGATCTATGCAACAATATGAGGTATTTTGGCGCTTGTTGCTGCACAGGCTTTTATGGGTGACACCGCCCATAATTTTGAAGGGTGGCAGCACTGATAAGACATTTTATTTATTTATTTCCACTGTCTGCAATAGTCTCATCTTTGTTTCACAGTGAATTATTCATTTTTTTCCCGCTGTGATACGAGGGCACATGAATTCAACAGGATGAATGGAGCTGAGAATATGAGACAATGAATGAGGGCACTGTGCCTCGTATCGCTGATGTCAGCCTCACTTTTCACTTTGCCTTTCTCCACATTATCTTTGCACTGGTGACGGAGTATGGGAAAACTGTGACTGAACACGCACCTAGACACAGACAGCTTTAATAGTGTAGGATCCAAATTAGAACTTTTGCAAAATTCCTAAACGTTCCTGTGCAGATTCATAACATTCAAAACAGACCAACATTTTTGCCTACGTGGTGCATTACAGCGGATCTGCACAGATGTCTTAGTCCCTGAAATGACACCATCTGCTGCTTCAGTGTTATACAGCGTTATGACAAATGTGACGTCTTAAAGTACAGCACCCTTGATTCTGCAAACGCTGTGCCAATGTCAACAAAATAACCACTGTGTGCTGTAATGTAAATACATCTTTACTTGACTTGCAGATGTGAACCGCGGTAATAGTTACAGAGCAAGAGTCTCAGGCATGGTCATAATTTTGGTTCCCAAAGCTCAAATGGACCATCTGCAGACTTTCCCTCAGTTCAATTAAGGTACTGCAAAGAACTATTTTGGATTAACAGCAAACTGTTTTATCAAATAGCCTCAAATGAGAATTTATAACACGGGAAGGAAATTATAAATCCTTATCATAGCCGAAGGTGTTGTATAGGATGACTGAACTTGTGACCTCCTCTCGATTAAAGATAAAATATTTGATCACTGTCCAGAGTTGATGAATGTTAATGTATGAAGAGGACTTCCTGGTGTATATTTCACTGTCTCACTGAAAAAACACCCACGACATATTAGTTCTTGTAAATTAGTTCTTGTTCACAGTAACACAGATACCCACTTATAAAATGTTGTAAATGATGTGAGAGGTCCACAGAGGAAGAACATAGGCTTACGATTAAATCCAAGTAGTTCAGGCTGTGGCAACACCAACCGTGCCACTGCTATCATTCAAAGCAGCAAGACCATAAACCAAGCTTCAGCAGTTACCAGAGAATTACTTTCCCTACAGACAAAATACATATTTATATGTCAGAAATATATTTGCGCATAACATATTGACTTTAGAGCACACTGAATATTTTAAAGTGTCAGAAGTATCTGCTTTCATCTGTATCATAATATATGTTGTTGATGATCTGCAGTCTCTGCTGTCCTATATTGGTATAGTTATAACCTGCTGAGTCTAGATGCTGTTTACTTATCAACAGAACAGATGGAACAGCTCTCTGAGGACGACAATGAAAAAGATGTCCCTTGTCCAACACCTCCCACTTCTAAGTCTAATTTCACTGGTTTGACAAGGTGGGAAAATCCGTCATGTGCAATGGCTCAGGAGAGAAGTCAGGAAAGAAACCAACAACACCCAGTTAATGAGATGACAGTTTGATGATGGTAGGCGGAAGGAAAGGAATCTTTGAATCAAGTTCATCCAAATCAAAACACTGTTTCGATTTGTTTGTTTGAAACAGCAACAGAGTCCGGTGTGAAAAATAAAGTCTAGCTGTTGCTGGTAAAAATAGCACATCTTTGATCCGAGGAGTTCGTAAGAGAGAAACACAGCCAATGGTAATTTCAGGACTGGAACAATACACCAACTGTAACGCAACCATTTCCATCCTCTACAGCTTCAAAGTGTGATTCCCACACCATTTGTTCAGTCGTCACCATGGAGACAGACGAGCAAGTGGTGAGCTTCGGAAACTTTCTTGATGGGTACCAGTTACAGTTTCCAGCAGTAAATGGACCCAGTTAAAACCTAAACTGGACATGTCTGCACCATCAGGAATGTATTATCCACAGCAGATGGCAGCTCCATCTGTCAATCACCTGACTGAAACCATGGAAAATACCAACTTATTTGGAAAAACATCTCTCACCCACAGATTCTACAGCTGCCATACGAGTGGTGCAGGTTAGAAACAGCACAAGCAGTGGCCAAACGGGAAGAGATTATGAGGTTTAACAGAAAAATTAATGGTACCTCATGAATTTAAATGTGTGTGCTTCAGCAGCAACTATGATATTACTTGGATTTAAAGTTATTCTCTGCTCACACTGTATTTTGAATACAGATAACTCATCCTTCACAGGCTGGTGGGATTTTATGTTCAGTATAATGGATTCCAATAAATATAACAGCAATAAAAACAGGTTCAAAGTGTCTAGAGTGTCTCAATCCACTCCTTCAGCACAGTCTATTTGGTTGCTGTCCTCCTGAGTCTATTATTTCCACAAAAATACAGCTTTAATACAATGTGTCTATCTCACACCATATTTCTTACTTAGGCTCCAATGGTGTATTTTGAGAAAAAGATGGAGCAGTCTGTATATTTATGGCCACCTTACAGGCCTAAAGGTGTTGGCTGGAGTGTCACTTAAAGGGTTTGACTCCTCAGGGATCGTTCGAGCTTTTAAGGGAACAAAACCAACATTTAATTGAAACAATCAAGTTGTGTTTGATGGTCAAAGTGTCATATGATCCATGTCTAAAAACATGTCATCTAAAAACCTTTACAACACATTAATGAGCCATGCATTCATCAGAATTAAAAACGGTACATATTCAGCAACAACTGGGGGTGTGGGAACCTAATGGTTACAGCATTGGTCTTGAAACCAAGAGGGCTGAGGTTGAAATCCTGCTTTCTGCACCACCATGGGCCCTTGAGTAAGGCCCTTAACCCCAATCACTCCCCGGGCGCCTTGTACTGTATGTTCTGAATGTACGGCAGCCCACTGGTCACACGTGTGTGTGATGGGTTAAAAGCAGAGACCACATTTTTTTGTATGCATGCACTGTGACGAAGACAAATCAAGCTTTCTAACTTTGTGATTGTACTATAATGCCCTAATGAAATATCTACAAATGTTTTTTGTGACTTTTGGTTATTGGCGGTCTGTTGCACAGGGGAACATGGCTACTCCACCAATATCAGGATGCATTTTTCTTTGATTCAATGTATTTTTACTTTACTATTCACAAGATGTTGATCATAAAATGTAGAATAACCAAAATATTTCTATATTTATTCGTCTGTTTTAAAGTTGATCCCTTGGATTTTATCAGACAAAACATAATTTCTTTCATAATGGCCAGCAGAGGTGCTGGATTCATTGTACACAGATTTCAGACACTGAGATCATGGATCTCAGTGTGTCGTTCATTTTTCAGTGTTGTCGTACACCTCCGTGTAGTTTTCTTCATCATAGTCTATCTCTTGCTCTACATCTCAAGAATGAGCTGACATGCCTCAGGTTTCACATCATTCAGTGGCAGACAGACCATTAGGAGCGCTGAGCCGTGATGGACGTTTTAGCCTGTGCCATCAACAGTCAACTTGACCAGTAAAACAAGCAGGGATTTGGTGATGTTATCTCTAGCTGTCTAGATGACCAGTCCAAAAGCAGTAACAGAGAGAGAGAGAGAGAGAGAGAGAGAGAGAGAGATACAGACAAAAATGGTTCTCCACTAAATGTATAATTAATGGCCATAACATAATTATAACCTACACTGGAATTCTGCTGAGATTTTATAACTGAACATACTGTACTTCTTTCACATTCACTTTTACGTTCCCATTTTGAAATGCATTTTACATTTTTGTCATCTTTTTCTCAGATGAACATATATGTTGCCAAATATATGAGTATTCTTGTGCATTTTAAATCAAGTAGTGGTCTGATGGATGGCATGACAGTGGTCTGAAATAGAGTCAAATTCCTGGCCTGAATTATTGTTTCCATGTGCTCCTGGTATCATCCATCATCGAGTGACATGTGTGACCACCTACGATATAACTCTCAGGAGCACAGGCTTTTTAAAGAGCTTGTCCAGCCTGAGGTATTTTTTTATCTCATCATGGGACTATTACTTATGACTTGGACAATAAATCAAACACCGTGTTTAGAAACAGGATGTTATGATGAGGATGATGCTGTGTACTAGGAGCTTATGAAGACAACAGCATAGCTGACAATAATCCATATTGCTGAAGCTGACCTGGCTTGAGAAACTTTTCATCACAACAATTTGAGGTGCAGTATGACAAAGGGTTAGCCGAACCCTAACCCTAACCCTAACCCTCTCTTATGTGTGCTCTCTTATTTTATAATGCCACACATGTACAAATGTTCACACGAAGACATAATGCAGGGTTCATGCACATAGGAACATTCACTGAAAAAAATAATACTTCACCCCAGGTCCAATCTATGTGTGAAATTCACATGGAAAATAAATGTAGAATTACCTGCAGCCACAGTGAGAGAAAACAGCTTATCGTTTGTGAAGCAGCTCATCTGCGTAAAATATAAACCTGGTTCTTCATGGTCTATTTGGAGTGAGGGGAGCATACGGCAACAATAGTCATGTAGGCAACAATAAGTATGCAGAGTAGTTATTAATCAAATGCATTGATTATAATCAGCATGTATTCATGGCAGCTCGAATACCAGGTAGAGATTTTGTCCATGTCCAATTGTAAGAATCCAAGTACTCAACATACACAGCACATTTTCACCACAACACACATTATTAAGTGAGCAGATACTGCAATGTTGTGCAGACATTTCTAATACAACTTCATAATGTTGACTATGTCAGCAAGACATATTTTATATTAACAGACATAACATATGACATATGTTCTTAAATTAATGAATATAATGTATATATCTGTGTTTAGAATTCATTTTCATGAGGCAATAAACTTAGTCCCCTAAAAATACAAGCAGCTCCGTAGCAGCACTGTATGTTTCTTGATATTTCTTCATTGTCAAACCCAAACACAAGCTGGTTTTCTACTTCAGCAGTCAAACATATCCAGAGGAAGCTTTCACCCGACCCCAACAACTTTCCAATCTTTGCTGGAACAGTGTGCAATGACTTGAAGTAAATGACTTTTCAGCATCCAGATTTTAATCTAACTCTATTTCACTCTGGCCTGTAATCATTTCAGTGACATAAGGAGCCAGTCACAAGTCCAAAGACCTCCAGTGTGCCTGCCAAGTTTGGTTAAAGGAGAAAACAGCTTTTTCTCGTCAAATGAGAGACATGAGACGCTGATGCCAAATTAGCCATTTGTCCTTTAGACACCACCCTCTGGAAAATCGCTTCAGAGAAAACTTCATATAGCAACTGTTTTGCTTCAGTGTGAAGCCTCGCTGGATAAAGCTCCATTCAAAAAGGGAATGCGACAAGTAATCGTGAAGCGTAGTATTTATGTAGCAGAAAACACTGCATACAGAGTAGAAATTAGGATCTGCAATGCTAATAGATACAGCAGAGGAAAACTGCTGCCACAGCACAGACTGCACACTACTTGCTTACATGTTGTAGAACAACCACACAGCACCCCTGCACGTATAAACTGTATTTATCTATGTGAGCATAATGTAAACATATTCATTTATCCATATTTAGGTAATTGATTTGCTTACAAAATCCGATGTGGCGTTGTCTGCTGCTAATAATGACCCTGCATTTTTGTTTTCGTTTAATGCCTTCTTTTAACAGCCATAATAAACAGGCAAACACAAATTGTGCACCTCAGAATTGTTTTGGTGGATTTGGTGAACATAAAATAAAACAAGCCTGGACGATATACTCATCAAAACCTGTGGTACAACAAGACAATAAACTTGACGGAACTTAAACTTACACAAAGCCATAGAGCACAGAAGTCAAAATATCTGAATTAGATATGACATTCTTTCATTCAGACGAGCACATATGGATACGCTGATCAACAGTCATTCTCCATAATCACTTCCCAACTTTTAGACCTGAATGGAAACTGTTGGATCTATAATGTCAAGTCAAATAAGTGTTCCATTAGATATATAAGTGGAGCACTGCAGCACTGAGGCAACATGAGAGGCCTGGTCAAAGAGGGCTGAAAAATGAAATCTCTCCATTTCAGAGACCTGAAGGAGCAGCTGTGCTGAAAGGGAGCTGATTACAGTCGGGCAGTCGGGTGTTTCACAGAGGACAAAAGTCAGTAAAGATGCCCAGTGGGCAGAGGTGGTTTGGCCGCACCTGGACAATTTACAATGTACACAAAAGCAAAGGAGAAAAACTCTGAGGCTGATGGAAGAGGGTTGGGATGGAAACAACTTCACATCAAGTAAAGTTTGGCTAAAACAGCTTCACGGCTTGCTCTCTAGTCCCAAAACAGAAAAGAGGGTGCAAAGGAAGACAGAAAAAAAAGGAAAGCATTATCCAGCGGTTTGATCCTCTAATCGCTGATGTCAGACTTGAAACGACACACTGTGCGGCATGTTGTTTACTGCTGTAATGGTATGCAGGCATTTTTAATGCTGCTGCTTACACAACTTTTCCTCTGGGAATTGGATCAACCATTCACCCAAGTTTCATACTGAAGTTTAATGAGGGGAACTGCATCTCAGTTACAAAACATCTCATGAAGGTGCAAACAACGAGAGGATTTATTCAGACAAACCGCTGGCAAACAAACATGATTTCAACATGCACAACAGCTACGTTGCCTTTTCTGAATAACACTGTAAAAAGTGGGATTTGCTGGCATTTGGAACGTCATTGATAGGCAGTGACTTAACAACTGCAAACCTAATGCAGACATAACTGTGTTGTGTTTTCATCACACTTTTAAATGTCACTGTTTGCATGATGAAATGACTTGAGAGGAATTGTGGCACCTCGTCTACCTGCCACTTTGAGCACCTTGTCACATCCTCAAAGTGCCACTGGGCTCAACCCTCATATGAAATTTCTACTCATCCCCCCCAGCTCATTTAGCAGCCCTTGGCAGTTAAGGGCTTTCTTTGTCACAACAGGCCATAAATCACCTCTCTGCACTGGAAATAACTCGAAATGATCTGTCATCCCTCAAACACCTCGACCACCTGAGTACACCTAAACAAGGCACTGATTGAAACGTTACAGTGCTGCTGTAATGTGAGAAAACACTGTGCACACGTCTTTCTTGTCTACGTTATCCATTTCTTTGCTTAAGTCGGATATTTAGGTTCAGAAAATTAAATGTAGTTTTCTGTCGTGTCAGCACTGCAAAGCACATTCACGCTTCCTCACCTTGACAGATCTTATTTTATCTCGTCTTTCTAGAACACACACTGCTGCATGAAAACGCCCCGTGCACACGTGAAACCTGCACACCAGTTGAATTATGATAGAGTTAAGTAATGTGAAAGGCAACACAATTACAGCTTTGTCTCCCTGAGCAAGTTTTAAAAGTGGGGACTCAACAGCTACTTCACTGAAAGAAAGCCATTGAACGAATGGCATTTGCTCAGTCTCTCTTAAGTGCAGTTTCAAGTAAAGTGGAGCCGTGATGAATGGTTGTGAGAAACAAGAAAAAGGACAGAAAAGACAGAAAAGGTCGAGAATCTGAGGTCTCAGTGGCTTTACCTGGACCAGAACAAAAGGACGCAATCACAGCCAGTAAGCTGATGTAGCTGAGGTAGGGCATCCAAGAAAAGCTGTCCTGAGAGAAGAGAGCGAGATGATGTCACAGTGCATCCTTCATATTATTTCAGCCAATATCCTTATAAATACAGGGAGTGTAAAGAGTATACACACACACACACACACACACACACACACACACACACACACACACACACACACACACACATTATATGAAAATGTATTTCCCGTTTTATGTATTGTCCAAATCAACACACATTGATCAAACATTAAATTATACTTAAGTCATAATATCAGTGCACAACATAATGGTTTCACGTAGTGGAGATGCAGAAATTCCATACGGCAGCAGTGATTTATAATTACAGGGAAGGAATCCCGCAAATAGATAATTATCTGTTCACAGTATAACACGGCAGCAGTACTGAGCAACCGTGTGTCCGTCCTCATTCCCTGAACGACTAGATTGAGGTCAGTAAATCGCAGGAGAGTGTCTTACCTGAAAATTGAGGAAAACTGTGAGCAGACTGAAAAACACAGCCATGGCAGAAAATCCAAATATGAGGAGGAGCTTCCGCCCGAGTCGGTCTATCACTAAACCCTGGGGACAGAACAAAAAAGCAATTACCCAGGGGTTTCTATGCCACTGTCATATGATTATCACACCAATTTTATAATAAGACACATGGCACATGAGGTGTCAATGTCAGTCTGGTTGATCAGTCAACCTTCTTGGTCCAGACTGAAATATCACAACTGAAGCATTTATCACTAAGTAAAGCATGGTAACAAACTTTTCCAATTGTTTTTCATAAAGCAGAAAAACCTGTTGGTACTAGCTCAGTACATACACAATATCTGTTTGGGAGGTTGTGCCTTAATTGAGCTATCTGCAGTAACGAAGCATTACAGACAAATAACTTTAAAAGCAAAGATTGGTTGATGGAAAACACAACTTATATACAGTATACTATATTCGTCTAACTCACCAAGCCACCTGCAAACTCTACTGAAATAAATTCGGTGATGTAGGATACCTTTATATATAATGCATCGAGTGGGACACAAATATTTGCACATACACACATGTTGGTTTATCATGAATTCCGCAGTCATTCGAGAGGCTTCTCGTTGGGTCAGAGTTGGGAATAGGATGGAGACCTGACTCATTCACGCAGTCAAGCCCAGACTGAGCTCCAAGCAACGCTCCAACCACAGGTGCAGGCCTTCTTCCTCCATGGCCTCAGGGCGTTAAAGTATTTATGGTGCTGCCCTAGACTCACCAAGCCAGTGGGATTCCATTAGGTTGTGGAAAAGGTCACTGGTGTTTTTAACAGTATGTGTGCTCATGTACACAGGGGCGGAGTGGAGCCAGGGAGGAAGATGTAGCTTGAGGTGTTTTTACATGGGATTCTCTGGGTTTCCTAATCAAAGGGAACCGAGATCACAGGGTTTCCGTTTGAGACTTAACGGCAGCTATCATTTTCTTATCTGAAACAGTTTCCCACTGGCAGCAGGTCTTTACTCAGAGTGACCTGCTTTAGATAAGGTGGACCAATGGAAATTTGCTGTATATGTGTGTGTATGTGCGCGTGTGTGTGCAGCCACACACACACTCAAACACCTTTCACCAGCAAAGGTGCAGCTCATTAACGCCTGTGAAGGAAGAAGAGGCTGAATATTTATGAGCCTCTGTGCATGTGTGAGTGTGTGTATGAGTGAGAGAGGGAGAGAGAGAGAGAGAGAGAGAGAGGCCCTTAATGATAAAGAGTGTGTGTCAGCAGTGAAGCATTGTTGACTGAAGGAATGTGTCTGCTACAGTCACAGTGGAGACCAGGGAGATCTGGGCTCATCTGTTCAGCCCCTCTGTGCAGTGCACACCACTTTTCATGCTAATCATCCAGAATTGTACTTTCAACACAATGGGCTCCAATGTGTGTTATCAATCAAGCTTAATGTCAGTGCATCCAAATAGAACATTAGACAGAACTTTATCCATCCCACGCTGGAAATTCACATATTACAGCAGCTAATGGAAAAAAGGAAGAAAAGTCAAGATGTCAGCAAAAGCTATCTGCACAGAGATATATGTACATATATACTTTTTACTCTACTTTTCAAAACGAGGTCGGGCAAGTGGAGCTCCATGTTGTTGACAGGACAATAAGTGTCTGGTCATTACTCTTCACATCAAGACACACATGTGCCATTAAAGATGACTGGCCACAGCTCCAGGCGCCACTGGCCCTTCACTGTCTCTGCTTAAACCCTCTGGGGAGAGACTTTGGAGGAAACTTGTCACACAGACACACACTGACAATGACGCCTTTTTTCACACTTGTGACAATAAATGCACAAAAGAGTTTCTACGACAAAGACTTTCAACCTAGGGACTAATGTTAAGTCCTTGAGATGAACTATAGAGCTCTGAACGTCAGACTACATTACAGTTCTACTGCAGCCTTGTGTTTCCCATCAGGTCTGTATGAACTCATAAAGCCGGGTGCTGCTTTTAAAACTGAAGAATTCAGATTTGAGCCTTTGACCCCGTAAAGTTTGAAGCGTTTCAGACTCATGACATGGCATTTTTTAAAACTTTTTAAAAACTTTTTTTTTTCCCACTGTGTGTTGCTCTCTTTGTTCTTTTGTTTTTTTCCCCCATCCTCTCTGTAAAGCACTTCTGACATCTGTGCTCCTGAAAGGAGCGGTGTAAATAAATTGCTGACTCAGAGTACATAGATATGTTGAGCACTGCTGTTCTGCCACAGGAAGAGGTCAGACACTGTCTTCCTGCCTTCACAGGTAGTCAGTGCAGATAGTCATATCTGTACAGCATTAAATGATGATTTCCAAGCTGAAATTACTCGTGCTAGTGTGTGTGTGTGTTTCATTTCATTTCTCTCTGTTAGAATGCATCTGTTTCATAAATGATGAAAGGTGAAATAGATTAAAGAGGCAACCAAATTTTAATTGTGTGTGTAATGTTTTCGGCATTATTGTAATGCATCTTTATTCCCATAAGGTCAGTTTTGTTTGTGCTTTGTTGCCACAGGGCGACACAGTGTAACAGCACAGACTGGTATGTGTGATTTAATGAGTGGTGGCACACACTCCTGTGGTTCCTGTATGTCAGCTGTGTAGTGACACGTGTACTGCAGTGAAAAGGCGATGGGCCCAGCAGGACACAAGAAATAGAGGGCATGAGGTCACGGTACAGTGATCTGCATTAAGAAGGAATCTTTCCTGCCTGTTTTTTTTCCCTTTTTTATTAGCTGTAACTGCTGCGTTGGAAAAGGGAATATGCAAAATAAACAGAGAGGATAAAATTGTGTACGTTGGTTAAATCAGGGTGAAAAAAACATGATCATTAATAAAACATTTGAAGATAATGAGAGCGTAAGGGTTCAACAACAGCATGAATGCACACCAAGCCACTGCAAAGACATGAGCAGATGTGAACAGACGTGAGCAGATCAGTCGCTTCAGGGGGCATGAGCCGCGCTGAAGAAGCTTGTAAACACTGCAACACTCGGCCGCGTGTGACGTCACTTCATTAACGTACAGGGGGAAACGTAAAAGGAAATGGAAAATATAAGGAACAGCTGGAGTTGGGGGAACATTTTAAAATTGGTCTGTCCAAACTGTCGCGCACAGAGACGCTGCAATTACACTCAGAGTCAGTGCATGTCAGCAAGTTTCATCCAACTAAATGAGGTGTGATATGTGATGGGATACATGCTACATCCAACAGAGAAAAATCACTGTTTCTTTAAGGCTCTTTCCTGCAGCTTCCATAAACAGTGCAACCTTTTTCTTGAGAATTATAAATATTATCTGTGGCCATCCTCCAGTCGCATGTGGCCACACGGCTGACAAATACAGCAATTTGTTGTAAAGGCTGGACTGACGTGCCCATCCATCCCATTTATTTTCTACATCCACTTATGTTGAGCAGTGTCGCTGGAGCTTATCCCAGCATGCCTTGTCAGAGCGATGGGAGCAGGCTGTCAGTATGTCACGTTAACACATTCAGAGTTTCCTATGCTCCATGTGTTTGGGCTGTGGGAGAACACCGGCGCATCTAAATTTAGACCATGTGAATAGCTGGACACACAAGGACCCTGCTAGGTGGATCTGAACCCAGGTCTTATGGTGAGAGTGGGAGGACTTTTACGTCCTCTTTAATGTTTTGATTGATTTACACTACAATAACTACACTGGACTTAAGTAAGCCAAAAATGATGGCCACCATGTGCCCTATCAGAGGCAATGAAGAAAACATTATATCTAAAGCTTAACCGCAGACTTTAGTTAAATGTAAGAGACGATTTCAAAATTCAAATCTCAGAGATTAAGCATTCTGTGCTCGTGATGTGTGGACGCTTGGTACAGGTGAGCAACCCAAAATCCACAGGGAGTAGTGACCAATAGCATTTGTCATAGTTGGTGGGTGGGGTACAGAGGAATACGTTATCAGTAAATGTTGTCTACCAGGCTTCTACTGAGATCAATCAATATTCAGCAGTTTTCCTGCTGTGCACTCCATACAGTCGTCCTGACGAGGAGACCGTTTTATCATACAAATGTGCCACAGCAAGAAACTGATGTCCTTGCACCAGAGGTGCAAAACTGCCACAAGCAACAATAACACCCCATTAATAAGCTTCTGAAAATGGAGGGTGTTAAACAGGCATGGGACAGGATAACACATCTGTTTGCCCTGGCCCAAGGACAACCTTCGCCTGTACGACATATGGCATACGATATGTGTGTATGTGTGTGTGTGTGTGTGTGTGTGTGTGTCAGCTACACTGATGTTCACTTCCACAATGAATGAAGAACATGACATCACTACATACGGAACCAAACAATCTCTTCTTTTCCACTAATATTCGGACAGACAGCTCCTTACTAATTCTACTATCGCATAACGTTTTCACACTTCAGTGATTAAGTGACAACTTTCTTCTGTCTTGTCTGCTGTTGTAGAGCAAACCTTAATTTCCCTAAGGAGCAATATCAAGAGAGGTGGTGTCTTCTGGGTGTGTCCAATGCTATGATACTCCCAAAACTCATTAACACAGAACTGCACCGTGCAAAAAGACATCTCATCATCTCATCCAGATGTTCACTGTGTTTACAGGACTGGATAAATGTATCTTGCTGGGCTTTTATGGTGGCAATGTCTTTCCCTCACTGATCTCAAATAGATGTGGAATTCTGTAATATTCACAGTCAAATATGTTCTGTGCATGGCGGCATCTCGGTAAAAGCATTGTTAATATAATAAAGTTAGAGTTACAACCAAATACACACTGTGATGCACTCCATTTGTCATATCACCCGGCGCATTTGACAGGATTGAGGGATTAAACCTCACCATTGAAATGTTACCCACTCAAATCACAAGTGCAAAGTGGCATTTTAAATCCTCGCATTGACTTTAATTTGAACATCATTAATATTTCAAGCTCTTAAAAACCACAAATCAAACTAATCTTTCTCATTGGACGTCAAAGTGTCCCTGACTCTGAACATGAGGCTCATACAAATGGTGTCTGGTCAGGTAGGCAGTGAAATATTAATACAGGTTGTACTTAAGGAAGAGACATCAGATGTTCATCTTTTTCTCCAAGGAAATTCTTTCATTTTTATCTTTTCCCGACATTGGCTGAGAGACTGTTTTAAACTCAAGCCTGTGTAGAGCATGGTCATAGTGCCGCGTTTGTTATATGATCATATTATATTATATAAAACGTTGGCTAGAAGTCCGTGTCTTTTTTTCTATTGAGGACCGACCAACTTTCCAGATTAGTTTTACATTGCTCTGATAATGGTATCAAGGTTTTATGATTATGCAGTTACACTCTTATCATTGGAGACAAAAAAGTGGCACTGTGCAAGAGAGCAGACTGACAGTTTCATGAGACATAAATCCAGAGAAACTGCACCCACCTCACATCCCAGAGGAGATGGACCTGACAAATGTAGAAGGTATTGTGTCCAGGGAAACGTGGGGCTGGCAACACATGTCTAACAGACAGCATCGACGGTTTTAACGCCATCACTGTCAAATCTGAGGAACTTCTTTAAAAAGGTAGAGTTTCCGAGAAGCTCTGTGAGTGTGATACACAGATTACTGCCCTTGCGTCACTGCCATCCCATAATCGGACTCAAACTCTTCTTTTTTGTTGGTTGTCAATCAACACTTTCCCTTCGGGGATGAATAAAGTAATCATCTATCTATCTATCTATCTATCTATCTATCTATCTATCTATCTGTCTATCTGACTATCTGACTATCTGTCTATCTGTCTATCTATCTATCTATCTATCTATCTATCTATCTATCTATCTATCTATCTATCTATCTATCTATCTATCTATCTATCTATCTAACACATGTCATGCACAAGTCAGGCAACCAAAAGCAGCAACCAGCCACCAGAACTGACAGGAGAAAATAAAAACAATGCTATGACTGTGACTAAGACTCCACATTTACATGGATCTGTGACTTCCACTGACTTTGTCCAAGTCATTTGCTGAATGCTGAAACTGGTTCCCATCACAAGGGAATCCATGACCAGAGAGGTTTCCCAAATAAATAGCAACTGTACAAAATATAAAATAAGATCTTTTACTCAGTTCTACTAGCACTTTAAAATAGCATCATCAACATATCTGCAACTGTAACCTAATGTGAAAGAGACACTGCACACATGTAAAATTCCTGTTGTCTGTAGCACTGATCATTCCTACAGTAAAAATGGATTTAGATTGAACCCAGCTTTTTTCTTTCAAACAACTTCAAACATTGAAATTAACCACAGTCCCACCACTCGGCCTCTCAGGAACACAGTTCATTTGTGGCAGTGCACTGCTTGAATGGAAGCTGTGGTCAGAAATCACAATTAAAAAGAGTCATCGGGAGATGACGTCCCCCGGCCCTCACAAAGCACATCATGTGGTGTGACCACAGTGTGTTGAAATATCAGAGGGCAAAACTCATACACCTTACTGTAAAGATTACAGTAATTAAATTAATTATCTGTTTAATTACAGATAATTAAAAAGAGCCAAATGGCTTTTGAGTTCTGCTCCAGAGATGAAATGATTTATGAAATGAAATCACTATTTCCCCCTGCATTATTATACGCAGAATAAATACAGGGGGTCCTCGAGTTACGACGGAGATCCGTTCCTGAGAATGTGTCGCAACCGAATTTCGACGCAAGTCGGAACATACATTTATTGTGCCATTGTGCATACATTGTGCCGCTAGATGTCGCTATAACACCACCCTACAATAAGAGTTTACTATGGTGAATTGCCTTTTGTCACTGTAGGGGTTGATATCGCGAGTGTAATGAGCATTACCTTTAGATTTCTGAAACGTGTAGACACTGTGTTGTGAATAAACCTACGGTATCGCCACGATCCCGAACGCATCTGTGTCCGTGTGCATCTCCTTACTGGCTGCCGCTGCACCTCCCCTCCCCCCTCCCCCCGCCAGCCGGCCATTTCACATAAGTAAACACAGCTGTGGAGGTGCTGGAGAGCCGGCAGGCGCGCTGAGAGACAGAGAGAGCGCTCACCAACTAGTTCCCGTGAGAAGTCTTTACATATTTACGGGGCAAACTGCTTAAGCCGAACAAGGAAGTTCACAGGAGATGTGTCGTAACCACGAAAACAACGTAATTCGCGACCGTCGTAACTCGAGGACCCCCTGTACATCCTCACTGATTTGTCCTTGAGTGTAAACTCTCATTTCTTGACTGATACTGATAAGTAGAGGAATGATGTAGAGCTAAGCTCTCGTACACGTTGCTTGTTATTTATCTGCAGGAAAAGGCTTCATTTGTAGTTTTCAGATTTCCTGCATGTTTAATATATGTTGTGTAGAGTACATGTCAATCCCATAGAATAATAATCTACAGCATCTGCCTAACAAGCGGCCCACAGAGATACTCACACAGCTAATTACATCACTGAGCTGTTTGACACAAAGTGCTCAGTCGTTCAGAGACAGATCAGCTGCCAGATCAGGATTGATCTCCTGCTGCCTTTTCAAGTCAACTCAGCTGGAGGTGTTTGAGTGGATTTCATTAGGGGGTGTTTCATCCACAAGAGTCAACTGTGATTAAGAGCATTAAGACTACGGCTGAGCAATTAAAATCATGTTTCTGCACAGGTTAAGTCTTTGCGTCTTCATTTGGCTTGCAAGTGAACATTTTAGACTAATCTATCACACCAGCATTACAAGAGGTCTAATTACCACAAACAGACAGCAGAACAAATCTCTACTGCAGTAATGAGCCACCAGTACTTCCCAGATCCATTCATCTTCTGTTATTAAAACAAAGCTGATGGCCACACCAAACCTTAAAAGCAGAGGAGAGGGTTTAATCCACACAGCACACTCACCTTTCTTCCTCATCACACAGGTCAATGTGCAACTTTTCCACTTAATGCACGTGAACATACAGAGCTCAAAAACCATGTGCCACAACAACACAGCCAAGTAATAGGTGGTTTTCTGAGCCACACATGATTTGGCTTGCAGACCATGTGAAACAGTAATAACAGTTTTTGGTAAGAAATTGTTGTATTTAACTTACTGAGGTAATGGCAGCCAGTGTCTCTATAGCCCCGGTGCTCAGTGTGATATAGGGGATAATATTGTCAGAAAAGCCTGCGGCACGGAGGATCCCGTTGGTGTAGTACCAGATCTGCGGGGGAAAAAAAACAAATTTAATGGTTTCTATATAATTTACACAAAAATCAGCACGCACATCATTTCATACAAATGCAGACAAGTAAATCAGTGTTATTAGTTTAAGCTGACTTCATGTTAGCTGTTCATTTCCAGCACCGTGGGGCGTGCCATTTTAGCGTTGGCTTTTTTTAAATCAAATACTATAAAACTGACTGTCCATTATTGCTCATGTTAATAATCCTAAGGTGATTAACATGATGAACTCTCTGTATTTTCCCCTCCAGTGGTTCTTGTGGCAGAAAACAAAGAGAGTTAAAAACCATATATACAAGCTATAGAAAATATAGGTTCTCACAACCTGAGGCACTGAGCTGTGACACCGGTTGCAGGAATATTTCTCAGCTGTCGAGGTTTGTGTCAGCAGCCAGATTCACTGCAGCACATTCAGCAGCTGCAACATCTTCATGTCATTCTCAGACTCTAATATTTACTGGACTGGAATATTTGACTGCTCTGATGGTAATGAGGGAGTGAATAGTCTTCCACAGTCAAAATAAAGGCCTCCGCGGTGATCTAAATTATTCCCCTGTCTTCTCGGAATGAAAATATATGTAAATGAGGCCTTGTTCATATCTGTGATAATTTAAATGAGTTTAGTGATTTCTAGACTTTATGTCTATCAGGGGAAAGTCCATCAACCCAGCAGATATGATCATTCATTCATGAAACATTTAGAATATTTTATTTATTATATATTTTTTAATTTAATTTAATTTTATATTATTCAGGAATATGAATTTAGGGACAAGCTAACAATCCTTCCATTCAACCTTTACACGTATATATACATTAATATGTTAGTTAAGTATATACTATAAAGGTTACGATCACTTACTCTAAAGGCTGTGATCACTATTATTTTTTTTGTCAGTTGGTGAGGTTGCTGTCTTTGGATTGTAAATCATCAAATTTGAGATTTTCTTTATTGACTGTTGTTAACATATTTGTTTTAAATGGTGAATGCCGACAAAATGCAGCAAGAAGACACTTGGCACCTAACAGTCATTATCTACAACCATGTCTGCTGCAGCCCAGCAGGTAAAGGACCATACCATCCACCGTGTTACACACAAACCAAAAGTTAAGCCAACTCTTACTAACTGGGCTCTTACTTTTTTAACAGCCTTTTTTTTTACCTTTAACAACAAAATGATGCAAATTAGGTGTAAACGTTGCTTGGTAATGCAAAATGTAGTACAGGGGTTCCTCGAGTTACGACGGAGATCCGTTCCTGAGAATGTGTCGTAACCGAATTTCCAACGTAAGTCGGAACATACATTCATAGGTAAGGTAGTTACAAAGTTGTGCCACTAGATGTCACTATAACACCACCCTACAATAAGAGTTTACTGTGGTGAATTGTCTTTTGTCCCTCTTGACCCTGTTGTCACACCGTAGGGGTTGACATCGCGAGTGCAATGAGCATTTCCTTTAGATTTCTGATATCAACCGTGTAGACCCTGTGTTGTGAATAAACCTACGGTATCGCCACGATCCCGAACGCATCTGTGTCCGTGTGCGTCTCCTTACCGGCTGCCGCTGCACCCCTCGCCAGCCGTGCATTTCACATAAGTAAACACAAGGCAGAGTAGCCTAGCTGTGCTGTGGAGGTGCTGGAGAGCCGGCAGGCGCGCTGAGAGACAGAGAGAGCGCTCACCAACTAGTTCCCGTGCGAAGTCTGTACGTATTTACGGGGCAAACCGCTTAAGCCGAAACAAGGAAGTTCACAGGAGATGTGTCGTACGAAAACAACGTAACTCGCGACCGTCGTAACTCGAGGACCTCCTGTATATGTTTTTGTTTACATTCATTGGTAGTTTTGTAAAACTTGGAAAAACCTTTTATGTGAATTGTGTGTAAGGTGTAAAACTGAGTTGCGCCTCTGGAATAAAAAAAAGTAATCTCAATTTGAGTCATTTTCTTAAACAAAGATGTATAGTGTAATAAATGTCTGAATGGTACTAACCGTCTAATACTTAGGAATAATGTGTATCATATAAAATTATAATCACCTAAAAATAAAATTCTTATGAGAGCATAAAGAAGAGAATGACAGTTCAATTAGAGAAAAGTGCTATTAGAGTGGCAGCTTACAGCATTGAGGCCACAGAGCTGGTAACAGGCCATGGTAATGATGATGGTGATGAGCTGCCAGCGAACAGCTGGGCTCTTCAGCAGCTCTAACACAGTGTGTATTCTGCACTGATCTTGGGCCTCCCGTCTGACTTCTTCAAGCTCCTGGGACACGTCCTTCTTCCCCAAAAACTTCTGAAAGGCTAACATAAAACACACACACACATACACACACACACACACACAACTGCTGGGTTAAAGACATCCACACATGATAGGAAAAATACACACTGTACATTTCGACAGATCCAGTCATCTTTCCTCTTTGAAAGATTCCTCTGAGACCCAGAGAAAAGCTTCCTCTGTGATTTGAGAAGGAGAAATGTGCTTCTATATTTTTATCCCTTCAGATTAATGCAGACAAAGCTTTGACCACTGTTTCAGTCACAAACACAAACACATTTCAGGAGTCCACGTAATCAACCATATCATCTTTGATGATGATGTAGGTGATGTACAGAGCTTAATATTTTCTTTAGGTTTATGCTACAGCTGCCCCAAATTAACAGCACAGGGAATTACCCAAATCATTTTATGCTTCTGCAGTGGTTAATGCATCAATGCATAGAAGCACTTTTACTAGAATTATATTTTAATTCTATTTTTTTTTTAAATATATTTTTATTATTTTCATTTTTTTATTCATTTATTTATTTTGTTATCCATGAATTTTCAATGAGCAGAAAGAGTTTTAGTGGTTGAATGTGCTGCTTGATTATTTATGATTCTCAGAGAAGCCCAGTGAGCCGGCTCAAATTTGGGTATAAAAAGGTGGATTCGGTTCGAAAGTCCTCCTGTTCAAAATGGTAAAATGTCAAGAGCGCACAGAAATTGAAAAATAATCTCCATTAAAGCTCTTTTATGTTTTCTTGTTTTCATGACAGGCAGTCGAATAAATGTTCACCCTGTAGAGTACTGGAGGAAACAGTTGGGTGCAAAGTTGCTTCTTTTCTCACTTTAGTCCTTTCACCTGTAAAGGTAAATTCCCAGTGTCATGAGGAGATGAGGCAGGTACAGGATTTGACCCAGAAAAACAAATCTCTACCCAACGACATGGGCTAAAAGCAGGTCATTATGTTGTGGGAGTTGAATGGCACAGCGTGTGGACTGTGACCACACTGAGGACAGGGAGTCCTGCCAAGCTTATCTGTTTGTCAATGTCTCATGTTATTGATCGCCTGTGATAAATTTGATAACCTTTCGGATATTGACGCCTTGCTGGTACTGACCTCAATATGTACAAAGCCACTGTCCTGACTGTACCTCATGCTGCTCTGCCTGGCAGCTGACACCACTTTCAGGAACGACCACATTATCACAGGATTAGCGTATATCGTGTTTCTATTATGGAAGATGCTGTGTTGTTTTAGAGACTTCCCTTTTGCTCCCACTGCTCCCACACACACTTCAGTGTCAGTTATGTGTTAACTACAGTTTACCTATTTAAAAGATAAGCTGGATTCTAACCTACTTTGCCATGAGGCAGTCAACCAGATATACATTTATAGAAAAAACGAATCCTTGAATGCTTTTCTCATGCAAATCTATGTTTACATGTTATGAAACATAATAAATTGCATAAATCTGCCCTATAAAGCTATAGGGACGTAGCACAATTTAAAAAACAGCCGGATTCTACAGCAATACTGTGATAATAAAAGCAACAAAAGACACGCTGGTTGAATTTATGAGTGTTTTTCACTGCCAGCAGCTGCTAAAGAGGAGAACAAGTTGTCTTTACGTGTCTGTTGCTTTGCATTCACCCTCTACGACCTCTGTGTATGGAGGGCAGGGCCACTGCAGATCTACAGATATGCTTTTCCTATCTGACAGTCTGTGACACCAGGACGCTACAGGACCAGCTCTAGGATTGAGGATTAACTGCAATGCACAAATTTAGAATCCGTTTCAAAGGGGCGCGATACCAGGGATTCATCATAAACAGCACTAACAAGCAAATATGAAAATGCATCAACATGCTCATCTCTTATTCCTCACGAGCATAGTATGAATCTTTTCCACTGGTCCATAATCCACAGAGAGCTAAACGTTAGAGCTAAAATTGATGTAAACACAGATGACCTGAGAAAAATTAAAACTAAAAGTTAAAAAGATGTAACCATGGAAAAATTCAACTTCAACAATAACTGAGTTGACAAGTCTCTGATAGAGTGCATCTCATCACATTACAGTCATTTAGCAGACGCTCTATCCAAAGCGACTTGCAACATGTAGTGACTCTGTACCTACGGCAGTTTTGTGTTGCAAGTCACGTCCGTAAGATAATAAATGTATCAATTCAAATGGGCATCTCCAGAGAAACCCATCTATAGCATCTATGCAATGACCAGCTATATGCATTAGTAAGACGCCAGAAAGGACAATTGCAGTACAAATAACTTTTACAAACCTGCTCTTGCAAAATTATACAGTGACCTCAAATGAAACTCTAATTTAAATAAGATTTAAAATATGATTAAAAAATAAGATTATCAATCAAGCCCTCTGTGAATATTCTCATTCATCCAGGTCATGGTTATCTCAAGGAGATTGAATCGAACGCAACTGGATTTTTTGGTTTTTGCCTTTTTGAAGATGTTTCACCTCTCATCCAAGAGGCTTCATCAGTTCATGATCGCTGACTAGGCTGGGACTAGGCTGGGACTAGTCCGAACTAGCGAGAGAAGCCCTGTGTCAACTTTATCTTTAAATTCTTAAAAATTTTTCATTTAAATTAAAAAAATGTGGCCTATGACGCAACACCTCCTCCATCTGTTCCTTCTCCAATATTCTAAAAGTGCGAGAAACCAACTTTTCAGAGAGTATCCATCTATAATGTATGGACACAGATAAAAGACCTCGAGCAGCCCAGAGACAAAACTGATCAAAGTTCAACATGACGTCACACTCCTCCACATGCCGGGTTAACACATGCACTTTGAGATCTGCCTGTACCCCATGCTGCTTCCCCTTATGTTACAGCACTTATACATCTGATAGGATCATACTATAGTAACTTAAATAGAGCCATCGTTAGATGAGACACATTAAACGAGTTGTAAGAATAAGATATGGATAGATTCCACTAGTTAGGCAATAAATTCAGACCCCTTCAATTCTTTTCATATTTTATGATGTATGCTATAATGGTTCAAAATATGTTTTTTCCCGTTCATCAATCTACACTTAATACACCATGATGACAAAGCAGAAACAGAATTGTATACGCTTTTTAAATAAAAGAGAAAATTACAAAATATTATCGCGGAACATGTATTCTGCAGCGGTTACAGCCTTCCCGTGTATGACCTGAAAAAGTTTGCTCACCTGGATTTGGGGATTTTCTGCTATTTTTCACAACAGATCCTCTCAAGTCCTGAGTGCTCTGGACCAGTTTTCAAGTAGTAGTTAGATAGTTCTGTATTTTTCTCTGCTGTGCCTCAACCCTGACCAGTCAACCAGTCCCAGCTGCTGAGAAACAGCCCCAAAGCATGATACTGTAATTCCCTGATCGCTGAGTTTACATGTGCGGCTGGCTCCAGTGAGAGCCATGGTTCTTCCAAACTTCTTCCAGCTAAGGTTTATGGGGGGCACTGTGACCTTGTGGATCTTCAGTGCATCAGAAATGTTTGTGTAGCCCTCCTGTGAGACAGGTGTGAGCTGTGAGACAGGTGCCCTTCCAAATCATGTCCAATCAACTGAAACGACCACAGGTGGGCTCCAGTAAAGGTAAAACCAAAAAAAACATCTCAAAGATAATCTAGGTAAATTGGGGGCACCTGAACACCTAAAGTGTCCGAACACTTGTGTCAATGTAACGTTTCATTTTTGTTTTTCTTTTTAGTGAATTTGCAAATTGCAAGAAATTTAGTTTCCCGCTTTGTCACGATGCTATTTTGGGTGTAGACTGATGGACATTTGAAACCTTTAATTGACTACATATTTAATTTATTAAACATTCTGTATTTTTGTATGATGGCTAATGATGGATAAAACAAAGCAACATGATGATTATGATTCACCGTGTTTAACCATTCAAAACAAATCAAACCTCAGACAGTCTAGTCAGTTAAATGTTCGGCACACCCATGGAAAATCAACAATGTTTACTATTAGAGCAAATAGACCGCACAGGAATGTCTGGGTTCACACATTTTTTTTTCTTGATTGACAAAATTAAATCCAGAATTATTCCCATTGATATATGGCGTCTGGAGACATGACGTCAATCTCAGCCAGCCTCAGCCTGAGCAGATGTCTAATGCAAATTTACTTAGAATACCTGTGTGGGCGTGTGGAGCCCATTTGAAAGTAGAGTAGTAAGCTACAGTTATAATAAGATGCTGTGAAGCAGCACCTTATTGTTGTGGGGACGTAATGTAAAGCTGTGTGGGTGTGAGTTTGGAACTGAGGATTAGTTAATGTAGAGTGATTTGGCATTAATGCACCTAGGAGATGTTTGCCAAATGCCATTACATAAGAGAAACAGAAAGGAGATGGCAAGTGACAACAAACACTGAATACACTGCAGCAATAATCAGAAAAAAACTTGCATTAATTATTGATTATTCGCTCCTTTTTATATGTTACATGTGACATGCGGTGTAGATGTAGGAGGTGGCTTTCTATGGGGAGCACTCTGATTCTGAGCAAGTGTTTCTGAAGGTCTGAAGTGAGCAGGAGGAATAATTATAGCCAAATAAAATGCTTCAGTGTTTATATGGTGCTTCCTGTGTTAGACCTGATGTTTGTTTTAAGGCCGAAATAAAACATGTGAGCCTAGAGTCAGACTTGTAAAAAAAAAACGTATCATTTCCCTGCAGAGATCCAACACTTGGTTGTGTAATAATACAATGTCACTTTGCTCTGTGCAATAATTTGTCAAGCTCCAGTAAGTGTATGAATGCATTTTTTTTTTAATCAAAAAACTTCCTCAGTTATTACATAAAGTGTAAATGTGTTGTTGGGTTATAGTGTGGTAGCAGGGTGTATGTATTCTGCTTATGTGCAGACTGAGAGAGCTGGCACTTGTTTCTGTTGGTGGAGGCATTACCTCTCTCTGCTCCAGCCTCATCCCTCTTCTCAATCAGCAGGTAGCGAGGACTCTCAGGGAGGAAGGGCAGCACGCAGAGCTGCATCAAGGCCGGCAAGGCCAGAAAGGAAAACAGGTAGGTCCACCGGCTCTCCTGCAGTCAACACGTGAGCAAAAACCAAAAACATCAAAGCTTTGAATATGAAGAGGCTAAATTATTCAATAAGAAGTTGTACAGAATGTTGTTTACAGCGGTTGGAAAAACACTTCATGGAATAAATGGAGGCACATTCAGCTATGTGATAATTATCATTTAAATGCAAAAGCTACATTGTCTTACAGTGTTTGTGGAAAATAGTGTACATACTTGCGGCAATGCTTGGAGTGTGAAAACGTAATTTCAGGCTCGTGGTTTTCAAGTGACGCATTTTTTCATGCATACATTTCCTGAAAGTAAGAAACTGTCTCTCTCAGCCACAAGCTACTTGCTGTTATGAGTTACAGGTTTTGAACAGGTTTTCTGACAAAGTCAAGCCAGCGTTAGCATTAAATGAGCAACAGTGTGATATGCTCTGATCCTGACACGCAATTTTAAGGAACACAGTAAATAATAACCCACGAATAAAAACATTTACATTTTGGCCTCCCATTTTAAAAAATTAATATAATTCATAATCAAGGATGGGAGGGTTTCTTTAAAAAAAAGCAATCAATAATTTACACATTTCATTTTTGTCATTAAATACACAAGCCACTGGGAAGTGATCAAACAACCAACTCTCCCAGTCATGCCTATGATGTGTCAGCTGATTATGAGGCCATCTTAAGATCTCAACTGAGAATGGAAACAGTTTTCTTCTACACTCTATATTATGGAGTGAATGGAGGCAGAGAAGATAAATAGGGTGATCTTGGTCATCTGGGTTGCCTCAGTTCCATTTCTTCATTATGTGCCTCAGGGAACACACATGTATCAAAGCCTGAAAGATTTATACAAGTAAACTAAATATGGCCTCTTCATGAAAGTGCTTTTCAAAATATACCTGGGAGCTACCAGGTTGCTACCACAATAATAGCGTGGTTACACATGGAGCAGTACCATACATAGAAATGATATGCTATTATTAAAAATTATTATTAACTAATTCCAAGTTCTAATTCCAGTGACTTGTATAAGAATAGACATATATAGGCATCCCCAGTAAATATGTGACACTGAGGAATAGAATCATTATTATGACTGGATATGTGAATGAACCGCATGACTAAAATGAAATGCCCGCTCTATTTTCCACCAATTTAGTGTCCTCATAAGGATTTCAAACATTTGTATCTGTCATGCATGCAACACTCTCTTGTGTAATAGGAAATGTCCCGGGTTCTTTAGAACAACGTTTTGTTATAGCGAAGGGAAGATGGGACAGTCATTCATATTGGGTGAGGTGAGGGGTATTCAGCTAATTCCCCTTATTAAGATCACCACTAGATGCCACTGAATCCTACACACTGGTCCTTTATGGGGCTATGGAGCTATCATTTGATGAACTAGTGCAATGCCCTTCGAGCATGACCTATGATGATGTTATTACTGACACCAGTATTACTGAGTCTGAGTTCAATCTGCACAAACTAGAAGTGTCCTAAATTTGATTCAGTTTGGGGCTGCATGATTAGCTACATAGCTAAATTAAGGACTCTACAGGACAAATGAAATGTTCACCATTGACAACTGACTTTAGACTACATTTACTTTTCCTCCTTGCCTCATCTCAATTCATTGAAAATATTACTTCTCAGTATGGTTTTGTTGTATCTCTTTTTCAGTTTTTATTTTTTATGGATTTATTTATATTCTCTCTTAATTGTCTGTGTACTTTTATATTTGCTTGTCTGTTTATGGTAGGAAGGAAGGATGTGTGTACTGACCTAAACAAAATTCTGTAGGGCTGGGAGGGGTTGGGAGTGGGAGGGAATGAGTTGTTGTTGTTGTTTTTGAAAAAGGGAAAAGTCCTTATTTCTCATTGTATGTACTTTTGCCTGTCACCCCTAGTTACATAGACATCCTCTCTCTCTCTCTCTCTCTCTCTCTCTCTCTCTCTCTCTCTCTCTCTCTCTCTCCATATATGTGTGTGTGTGTGTGTGTGTGTGTGTGTGTGTGTGTGTGTGTGTGTGTGTGTGTGTGTGTGTACACACACATATATAGCACATTTTGGCTTCAACATTTCACTCAAGTAAATAGCATAGTTTAGCATATGCAGAGAATAAGGAAGGAGCTGCCCTTTGCAGAGAAAATGTCAGCTCTCAACTTGTAAAAAGTCTGCTGGGATTCAGTTGCTTCAACCTTTACTCAGTGATTTATTATATTTCTAAGAACGTAATTAACTTTTTGTGACAAGTCAATATTATGCACCCTGAACTGCACATGATTCAGTATTCTCCAGCTGGATTGTGTTTATTCTCCAGTGCTTGTCCACAAAAAAAAAATCTTTCATTAAACCTAAAGTGCTGTACTGCACACAACAGTGTAACAAAAAGCTTTAAAGACGACAGTAACATACTGTGACCTGTTCGCACAATGTGTTTAACAGCTGCCTCTTTATGCTTCTGGTGGAGTCTATGCACAACTGCATTGCCATCCTGTGATTGTCGTCACGTGATTTTTATCACGTGATTGTAATCATGTGAATGGGCAAGAAAAGCATAGAATCAAACATCTTTGTTCCCTGGAGTTGAGAAAAAAGACGGCGAGGTGAATTTCACTGGCTGCTGTTGCCAGGGACATATAGCTTGCTATCAACCAAGAGGTTAAGTCTTGGATACAGGTAATGGAAAAGTCAGGAGGATCCCATCTCTGATGAATCCAATTACACATATTAGTATTATTTGTGTCAGGTTTAGCGTAATTATTTTTCCTGGCCCAACCGTTCCCAAGGTGAGAAATAAACCTGTCTGCATAATCTTCACTACATTTGGTCCAAGCAGTGACTGTTAATTGTAGGTTATTATATACACAGTGGGCTGTGATACTTAATTGGTTGTCACACACTTCATTAGAGACTAAGATATACGATGAATTATAGAGTAGAATACAAGACACCTTCCGATTTTTATTTTTAAAAATTCAATTTTATATATATACACACACATGTATACATACACACACACACACATACACACACACACACACATACACACACACACACACACACACACACACACAAATAATTGCTTTGAAAACGTTTTGAAAAAGGCTTGAACTCTTTAAAATAAAAGGCTCCTGCACAGACAACATTTTGCTGACAGGGTGAGGGTAAGCAACTATTTTTATATTCACACTTTGTTCCTGTTCCATTAGCCTGACCATTACCTGTGAGATGAAAAAAACATCTGGGGCTTATGTATGTCTGTATATAGATAAAGAGAACCACAACAGTCCATCCACATCAAATTCTCATAAAATGAAAACCTTGTTGGTTAAAACCTCAAGTCGTCAGATTCTCAGCCTTTGGAATCAGCTAGGCTCAAAAGAAAAGCCCATCACTTCTCTGCCTCTGTGAGCCTACTCCTCAGATTCTCCAGATTCTCTGTCTGAGCTGACCTTTGCCCTCCTGTTCTTAGATTAAAAGGGCTTCCTTTATATGTTATTGTTATGTTATATTTTTGTCACTTGATATACCGGTATATATATATATATATGTACCATACTATATATGCCACAGAGGATATATTGTATAGATAAGAGCCCATTAAGGCTACTGAATGTAACCTTGCTTGTGTGAGTTGCGTTGCCAATGAGTTTAGTGGCTCAAGGGAGTTTAGTGACAGACCGGCTGAAAGGCTGGTCCTGCTCTAATGCTGGAGTAAACATGCTTTCCTACTGGGACAAGGTCAGTGGCTAAGCATGAAGGTTAGAGTAATTATCATTTGTCAAAGCTTATCACCATTTTGCACCCCACAAGTGTCGTGTTAAACCGGCTCCCATTAACAGAAGCCTCCACTGACAGGTAAAGCTCTTTGGCAGGCAAAGACCATGGTGGCATTATCGTCAGATATGTCACATGTGCCTGTGACATTCTTGTCAAACGGCAAGGACGGGATGTCATAGCGATGATCTGAATACATAACAATGGCCACATAAAGACATACAGCTCCATATGATATTTATAAAGGTGATCTGCAGATAGAAATGATGGATGCGTGAAAACCAACACTCATAAATTAAAAATGAGCACGCTCGAACACAATGTCCATCTGTAAATGTCAGGGCAAAGTGACGATGGAAGAAAATAATGCAGAGAGCAAGGGGCTTCACAGTACCAGGCACAGAGCGGAATGTGAAAATGCACATTGATTCAAGGAAGAATAAATTATGGTTGAGAAAAATGTTTGCTCTTACCATATAATTTCAAGAGTTCGGACTTTGTCATATTGATTTTATTTTTGATGCATTGTCCTGTGCCCAGAGATGTATAACACAGTGCAAAGAGTAGGTGTTATTTATTTCCAGCACTTAATTGTGTTATAGCACTGAGCCCGCTTCTCTTCTGCACTTCCTTGAACTCAAGGCTACAGGAATGCACACTGACATTAGGGTTAGGAAAGATGATCCAAATCATCTAATGCTCACGACCACCGTACTATTACGTACCCTGTCATACCCTGCATGAACAATATTTCTGCTTATCACATCATATGTCTCCAGAAACTGCTTTATAAATATGTGCTCTGCAAACATATCCAGACAAATTCAGATGCCACACACTCCCGTGACATCTTCTCTCAGCTTCCACTGTCCTCGAGATTTAGATTTGTTTATTACTTGTTTTACTTAACCATTGATTGTTTTATAATAGATACAGAATATAATTGAATAGTAATTGATGTTTCAGTGACTGGTCATAAACTACAATCAGGACAATCGAAGCTCCCCTTATCTCCACAGTTTACTGACTTTCAGTTTTAGTGTCTAGGCAGCTTTATTGTGTAGCTTTTTTTTATTGTCAGATACCCAGTGGCTTCAGTGTGGCTGCACTAATAGCACATTGTTTAGCATTATTAGGATTCTAACCATCAGTTGTATTGAAAAATCAAATACCCAGTGGCCAGTGCCACAGTTTACTACACTATCAACATTAAACATAACACAGTGTATGGTTCATTGTTAAAAACAATCAGCCTACAGACCTGGAAAACCAGCACAAGAAGCACAAGGTCATGTAGCACACAAGCATACATGTTTCCTTAACCGACTCACCTGCCAGGTATAATCATGTGGTTTACATTTTAGAAAGCAATTTAGAGGAAACGCAGTTTGGTTATTAATGTTTTAGTGCTGTGCCAAAAGCAATCGAAGGTCAACAGAATGTGCCGAATATAATTTCTATCATCACTGCATGTGGCTTTTAAAGCAGGTGTGCCTTGGGCTACTGTCTGTTTTCAGCCCCAGGAGCTGGTGTGAAGCCGTGATGTGGGAGTGGGGGCTAGTGTGGAGAACATTCCCTCCAAGGTAAACAAGCGTTGACTGAAAATTCTTGCCAATATCTATTGAGACAAGGGACAGATCGAACCAGTCACACGCTGTGTGGGGTAAAAACGTGAGTTTTGTACGCAAGAGGTTGGGGGAAGCCACGTCGCTGGAGGGCAAAGTTTTGTGAGATGGCCCCCATAATGCATTAGTTCTATAAAAATAGGGAACAGATGTGAAATCAAGCGAGGATGAATTCATACTAAGCAGATCCAGTGAGCTCTAGCTGTGCCACTCAACCATCAGGGTTAATCATCTCCACTGACCAATGGTAAATCATTGGCATTCAAACCATAGTGGCTAATGCATACCTCGATGTCACAGGAGATTCACTGAGGTCTTAAAGTTCACGTGCCAGATGGACGCGTGACCGGAATAACACGAATTGAAGTGTGAATTGTGTGAAACCCGATGGATGTCAGGATGTCTTAGTAACTAGCTGACTAGACATTAGACTTCACAGTTCTTCCTGAGCTGTAACTGATGCAGAGGAAATGATGCAGCTGGTGTTTCACTTTTACACCCCTGTTCAGTGATGGTTTCTTTAAATAGACTCACACAGGGTCTGTTTTTTACCATTTTCAGACAATCTGTCTTGTCTCTCCGTGCTATGGCAACCCTAAACGTGCAGAGCAATACCAAGCACTGAACATATACGAAACATCTGAGGTAGGAATACAGGCTGCAGAGATCTGTTTTGTTCCTTCACCCAAGCTGAGCCAGAGTCACCCCTCAAAATGTCCCTCTAAAACACATGGTACGAATAGTACGCCCTTTAACAGCACTGACCTGGCCCAGCAGCTCCGGCAGCCCCAGCACTTGTCCTGTGAACACTCCCAGACAGATCAGGATGGAGTTGAACTGGCCAATGAACCCTCTGACATATCTTGGAGAAATTTCTCCCAGGTACATGGGGAGGGCGCTGAGAGCTATACCTGAAAACACATGACAAGGACATGTAGAGGAAACACCTCAACTAATAATATCACACTCCCTGAAACAAAGTGTGAATAACAAACAGTCAGTAAAAGTTTAACGCAGACTTACAAACAGGTTTAACTCATGCTGACAGGCTGAATCACTTCTGTGTCAGCACGTTTGGAAAAGGGACTGAATTACCTTTTTAAAAGTCTTTAGCTTTATGACTTTAAACTTGCCTGACGGTATTAATTTCTCAGACTGATTCGCAGTTTTTTGCAAATCGCCCTGAAACATAGTTGTCTTTTTTTTACGACAACACTTGACCTTTCTGCCAGTTCACGCCAAGAAGTCAAAATGTTTATGAAGGCAGCATAAGTCAATAATGACAGGGATGAGTAAGCAGTGATGATCTGCTCCTCCTCTGTGATGCTAGACCCAGAAAGTTGCTCTGGCAATCAAAGTCTAGTTGTTTACTGATCACTGGTGCATTCAGGTCTGACAAGCGAGTCATCTGCAAGTTCCTTTGCGGTGATGTGACACCAAAAATGAATTCAACTCTATGTTCTGCACATTTATCTTCTTATTGATAGATTGCCTGAAGGAAATCTTTAAAACATCTTTTTGACCTTGTTTAAACCTGTAAATTAGTGTTTATTATAAATAATGATTATTTGTTTGGTGGCTGGACCAGAGTTATTCAACTGGCCTCGGTGCATTCACACACACGAGAGTGGAGTAAGCGCATGCATCAAAATAGGTGGCAGCCAATCGAGATCGCATCTGTGCAAATGTGCCTTTGATGCTAGCCAATCATATCCCAAACACACTTACTATCAAGCATTAATACAACGTGTAGTTAAATCGCTGTACAAATTGTATCGTACATAATTGTAATAAGATGCTGTGACACAGCTTAATAATTATGGATAATGAGCATGATTATGTTAGCATGAGATGTAAATAATATTTAAAATAGGCCCTTAGCGTTTTTCACAGTGGCTTCCTGAACAATATTGTAATATAATTGAATGATATAACCCTATATAATATGACCTTAGACTGTTAAAAGCTCATTTTAATATCACTTTAACGATAAGTCAGAAGGAACTTTATGTGTCCACATCTCCTGTTTTTGAATGTAGACTCGATTTTCATGATTAAAATAAGAAATTATTTGCTGCTCTTTGTTGGACAGAAACATTTGTAGACTATTT
This sequence comes from Trinectes maculatus, assembly GCA_016785345.1. Taxonomy (NCBI): domain Eukaryota; kingdom Metazoa; phylum Chordata; class Actinopteri; order Pleuronectiformes; family Achiridae; genus Trinectes; species Trinectes maculatus. The sequence goes on from JAFBJQ010002187.1 coordinate 139,504, forward strand.
GGTGAGTCAGTAAACTCTTACCGGAGTCCATGCCAATTATAAGACGGCCAATGATGAGCATCTCAAAGGATTTCGCTGTCTCACCCAGGGACAGCAGCAGTGCAGCGATGATGGCAAAGCTGTTGTTGAGCAGCAAGGTTCCCTTCCTACAGTGGAAAAGAGAATGTTTATTGAGAAGTGCAATGTGAAAATAGAGAACATTAACTTTATAATAAACCCCATCCCTAGCGCCTCCCTTCTCATTCAAAGAGGCAACAAATGGGGCTGAATGTGATGTGTGATAATTAGGGGTGGGACTCCATTAAAAAAATGAATCTAATTAATTAGAGGCTTTGTAATTAATTAATCGCAATTAATCGCATAACAGTATTTGCCACAAGAAGCACCATTTTTTTAATTTAAATGGATTTTGGTATATTACTCAATCAAATGATACACAAATACATAGTTCATACTATAACATACTTAAACAACAAAATATTGTTTATTTTGCATCAGTCTGACAATGGCACTATAAATCATAATGCTGGCTATATTCAAGCTTTCACAGAACTTTATTTAAACTTAAGCTCTTTTGATGTCTTGACAGAGTTTGTTTAACATTAATAGTGCAATTTCAAGTACATTCGGAACAGTGGAAACACTGGCCATTGAAAACGTGTAAAGAAAAAATATCCCTGGCCAAAAATAAACAGACATACAATGCCATTTCAAGTACTTTCCAGGACAGTACTGGTTTTAAATGGTAAATAAATATCAATCAGCAATTCAACATAAAGTGCCATTTCTACCATCTAAATTACACACACACACACACACACACACACACACACACACACACACACACTCGTGCACTGACAAACGTTCTGTGTTGTCTGGAGTGCAAACTGCGATTAAAAACGTTAACTTTTTAACGTGTTTTTTAAAAATTAATTAATCGTAATTAACGCATTAAAGTCCCACCCCTAGTTGTAATGTAACATAATGTAATGTGATTTGGAAGTAATGTGATTAGTTATTTGCCAACTGTCATTATAAATATTATAATGAGAATAAGATAAATTACTTACAAACAAATCTTAACTTAAATGAATAAGAAGAGCTCAAGGAGAGGTAGAAAAATAAATACATTAATTAAGTGGCCATTCTAAAGAATAAACACATCCACAATGAAAAAAAGTTATATACCAAAGTAAAACGTGACCCTCGTCACGCAGAGGGATGCGGCCTATTAACACGGTTCCTTTAAAAGACCTGAATCTGGGCCTCGTCTCCTAATGTGAGACTCAAACTAATGGTGCATTCAAACAGCCCTCGTGTGCTCATTAACATCAGGCCTTTCTAAGTTTATTACCAGGATGCCAGGATGTTGCCCTCAAACAGGCAACAGAGTGTAAATACCAGTGGGAAACTAGGACAAATCCCACAGTTACAAACTTTGCAGTTACAAGCTATCAGGTTTCATATCAGAGCATGAAGGGCACCTGGCAAACAATGTGCCAGGTCGGCAGTAAATAATATGTGGCTGTGACCTTAACCAAGAAAAGTCCACAGTCTCACATGGTGATACAGGGTGCGTGCTTTCTTTACTCCCAGCAGGCAAATCTAAAATGATCTTAAATGTTGTCTTCTGTCTGACTGGCTATGAGTCAGTAGTTGTTGTGATGACTGAGTGGTATAGATTGACCAGAGCAGCTTTTCAGTGAACGTTTGCATTTTAAAGAAACCGTGGCGTTGGTCGATGTGATTGTTCTGTAAAAGCCCGCGTTTATTTTCGGGACTGTTTTTTTTTGTAATGAACAGAGTCCTGCATCTGTCACAGTACAGGTTGAGGGGAAAATGTGTTTTCCTGTTGATTTTGGTTGCTGCACCAGTGAGGTGGTCAGCAGCAGTGTGATGTGTGAAACACTGTGTGTGATGTGACCTGAAAACCAACCCTGTCTATGACGGCACATCTCATTTCATTTCTTTTCTGAAAACCACTTAGGTAGACAACAGCACGTGCTGGATGTATAAATCGGACAAATCTCTAAGTTGGGGTGGGGGAGGGGCGACTTACAGCATATGAGCAGCATTTTTGCTGACTTTGACCTCCATCGGCTCGCTCTTTAAAGCTTCTATTTTAGATTGCGCCGCGTGTCCTCGTCCGCTAATAGACATTCAAGTCTCCTCCCTCGCATCTGAATTTTAACCTTTTCAGATTCTGCACAAAAAGCAGCAGTAGCAGCTGGCCCACAGATGTTGAGTGGAGCGTATGGAGGGAGAATGAATAATACGCTTCAGCCTAATCAACACAGTTACGGTCGCCATCAGAGGAATCCAAGGTGACTGGTTAGGGCACTTTAATTTTCTCCAATGACTCCGAATAAAAGCTTCACCCAGTCTTCCCCTGCTCGGAGAGAAACGTCTTCATCATCAGTGGATAATAGATTCCTTTGAACATACATTATTTCAGAGCACCGGGGTGATGCTGTCGATGCCGGGGTCTGTCCCTTGAGAGCAGAGGGGCGTGTGGCTCTGCAGTGCTGCACCGCGCTTAGCTGAAACCTGACAAAACTCAACACGCCGACTGCTTGTGAAACCGGAGCTCACAATGCAGAATACGATGTCAGCCCGTTACTGCTCAGTCAGTGGCACAGCTCTCTTTCTCCAAATCCCTCAAACATTTACATCCATATATATAACTTTATCTATCAAAAGTAAAAACAATCTAAGATTTACGTAAATGGTAGCATATATTATGTGTGGAAAGCGTGGGTGTACGCAGCTCAGTAAAAGTATCAACAAGCATTATGGCTTGATCGGCTGCATTATTGTCTGAACAGTGAGGTAAGATGTTGGTGTGGACAACTCCAACAACTAATGCTAGTTAGTGTTGCACTGCAGCAGCAGGTGAGTCATGAAGAGTGAGGCTCTACCTCTTCAAATGGTTCTTAACGGCAGAACAGGAATCACACCCAATAAAGAAACCCCTAAAAGATGATCATTATGTGAGCAGGACAAAATAGTTCAACCCTGACTGGTGCACAGGCACATGGGACAAAAACACAAGTACACACATTTTGTGACCAAAAAAATTCACAAGGAATCCCATCACTCACGGTGAGAGCTGATTGCTTTAACATCGGATCAATAACTGGCACATTTCAAAGAATCTTGGCTATTAAATCCAATACAGTGAATACTGCGACAAAATGGGTTCACCCGGATCGTTTCATCATCACCTGTCTGAAAGTCTCAGCTCACACCCAACACTAGAAATCACTGAGGTTGTGGAGTGTGTGTGGCGCAGGTATCGTATCAGACATATTTACAGAATCCCTTGAGAGACATCACTGTGCCACCATGTCGCCACGTTTCCTGCACTGACTTGACACAGACACTGACTGACAGTGATTTAGAGAGTCATACAGAGAAAGGAGCAAGTCAGTGTGTAAGCTATAGGGTACAATAAAAAAAAAGTGAGACTCTGACAAAGAAAAAAAGAGAAGAAACGAGGTGCAGTGCAACATATTCTGCATACTTTCATCCAGATGAAGGTACTTACTGTATATCCATGACCTTATAAGGAAGGAGACAAAAGGAGGGCATGCAGTTCTTAAAGAACGGGACGGGATGGGACATAGCACTATGGCCCTGGTCCTATTGTCTCCAGTTTTAGTGAATGTATTCATACACTTCTTATTATTATTTTCACATTCAAATATTTTTAAAATGTCAAAATGGCTCTGATCAAGTAGATAAACACACATCGCTGGTAGCTGATTTCAGATGGAAAGAGAATTGATCTTACTCATCTGACCAGCACGACTGTACAAGAGCAAACATGTGTCAACTCACCTCCCAAGTACTCTGACGATTACACAGACGACCAGTGCTCCCAGGAGGCCACCAATAGCAAATATGGAGACGGTGATGGACCAGAGGAGGGTGGCTGTCTCTGCTCTGATTGGCTCCCCATATCTCTCCATCCATGTCTTATTGTAGAAAGCTTTGATGTGCTGCAAAAGAATCAGAGTCACTCCACTGCTATTCATTTCAAATGTGAAAGATAAATCATGTGCATCACTTTGATCCGAGGGAATATACTTAATTACGTTCTGTTTGAACGCCCTGATCTAGTGGTGATGTACAGTAATTAAAACTCATGAATGAAAATATGAATAGGTAAAACACAACACACAACTTGCAAGTGAGACTGAGAGACAGTACTGAGAAAACAGTACCAGCACTGTGCTGTGGTTCAAGCGTCATGCACGTCAACACGTGACTACAGATCGGTCAATAACCAAACGCACACAGAACAGCCAGTGTAAACATACAGGAAGCCCGTGTCAGCACAATACCAATACAAAACCAGTTTTACCAGACCAAATCAGGTTGTGCAGAAAATTGATTCATGGGTGCTTCTATGCACTGTACTACAAAGATATACTGCAGATTACTAAACACATTTAGCCACTGTACCAAGACAGAGTTTGTAGGGAAGACTTGAACTGCTGACATGAAATTACAAAAAGAAATAAAGCGTGATGCAACATGAGTGTGTGATTCTTATGTGTGTAAAAGAAAACATTAATTTAATGGTTATTTATCTTTTTGTCCTCGACAAATTCCTTTTTTTTATTGTGAAGACGGCAGTGTAGTTTGAGTGAAACAACCAAACGAAAGCCTAGATTATGAAGCTCGTCTGATTAACGCCTCAGCAACTCTGTGTGTTTGTGACTGAGTAGAATTTATATTTGAATACCAGAAAGAATCCCTTCATTATAATAATGTTTTCTTTACATCCCACCGCTCTGCTGTCACAACAATACTCTCCCTACATCCCAGGCACAGGGACATATGAAAAAGCTGATTAGAAATCCTATTAAGGCAAAGAAAATGACTTTGCTGCATCCTCTCCTGCATGTCTCTTAAAAGCTACAGGATTATTAGACTCTAATGGGCACACATTATTATTCTTTTAACCGTTGCAGCTACACATCACTTTAAAATTAGCTCGCAGTTGGAGGTAAACCTGTGGTGAATGGAGGGCGTGATGTTATTTTCTTTGTAATAAATGCCCGCACTTTGGGTGAACCTGTATGTTTCTGCCATTCATTTGCAGCTGAGAATAAGCAGGCAGAAAACAATCTGCCGCTTGATGAACAACATTCTGGTAAAAACAAACAAAAAAAAACAGCAAGTTTTATCTTATAAGAATTTGATTTAGCTGCAGAAGAGGTGGACACAAACTACAAAAATAATAAGAGATGTAAAATTTCTAGGTGTATGAGTGACTGAAACACTGCGTTCACCTCATCAGTCATGAATATCTTTGTGGTGTCGAGTTTGTCAACTTGTGCACACAGGCCTTAATTAAAAAGAGAACCCCTCTGTGATCGCATTTTTCTCTCACGATTCAAGTTTTCTTTTTTGTTTCAACTTTAACGTATTTTTCAGTGTCTCTAATTCAGCACATGAGAGCAGCGTGCATCGTATCATTCAGATTCACTTTCTCAGTTGGCTTCTCATTATAGGTAACACGGTTAAACATTAAAGCAAAAAAAGAAACAAATGAATAAATCTGTCAAGGCTTTGATTATTTCACCTGAGAGATTGTCTGCATTTATTGTTTTCACTGCTTTGAAGTCGGTCGTTTATCTCTTTGCGACAGTTTTGATCAATATATGACTCAAAATACAGTGACACATCAAAAGGCCATGACGACACCCACCCAGCACAGGGTTGCATTGCTAATGTTTTCACGTCAATGCAGTACTGATCATAGCAACTCAGGATTGGTACTAGAAAATGTGCATACATGCTACTACTGCGCCATTTGTAGGAAAGGAGAAATCACCACTGTGCCAGATTACAAACTGTAGGATCTGCAAAGATACTATATAAATATAAAGCCTTAGACTTTTGCACTACTTATACAACATTATTGTAAGATATATGTTTCACAAGAAATGTGTTTTAATATATACAGTATGTCAGACCGCCAAGCAGTGGCACGAATGAAACATTTTCAGTGATGGCTGAAATCTGCTGTTGACATTCATTCCCTGTTCTTGTTTTTGCAATGGCAGAGCTGAGAGTATAACCGGTAATATGTGAATACTAATTGAATGACCTATGGGGCATCTAATTACCTCTGAACAAACAGGGGCCTAGATTAGAATAGTGGCTCTCATCCAACTCAACTGCACTCAACTGTCCGAGTACATCCATTTCAGATTCAACTCACTTCAGATAACCTAAGCTTAATCACAGTTCCTGCCCTACTGTCACAATTTGTAAACAGTGACCCGTCTTTCTGATTTAACCATCTGGTTGTTCTCCATGTTTGTAATAGACCTGACACAGATAAAGGAGGAAGGCAAACACAAGATTTGTTTGCCCAAAAACACTGTGTCCACTTTGGATCACTCTGGGGTCATGAATAGGCTCTGACAGCCTATAAACTCTCACTGAAAGGTGCATTTTGGACAATCAGCCGAATGCAGGAGACGGCTCTGCATCATCCAGCAATGCATTTCCCTTTATTCAAGTGTAACAGTGTGGCTTGAAGTAGTAAATTGGTTCGGTGTAACTCACCAGAGCAGGAGCGTTGACGACAGAGAGGTTGTAGCCATAGAGGAAAGACGAGCCCAGGGCACCGAAGAAGGCTGCATTCAACAGGCAGGCTGTGATCGGCTGCAACAGACAGAGCACATGACACAAGTCATATAAACGCAGACGTGTTAGTCCCCGTCAGTGACAATCACCTTGACTTCTGATCGACGTCAAGTTCACGTTGCTGTTGTTCGATATCAAGGTCAACGGAATTCAGCAGAGGATGCTTCTTATGTATAGCTCTGAGTATCTAGGTCAGGAAACTGGGTTATTCCCTTCACACTGTCCTTGAATTCTTCAGCTGATTAAACAACAAATACGGGGTGACGTGAACACACACAGTGAAGTTTACGTCGGCATGTGCCTGCTCTGCAAAGACAGACCCTGGTGCAAAATGATAATGGCGGCTCTTATATAAGGTCAAACAGCGTTACGCGTCGTTAAAACCTCATGGTACCATTCTGAGACTGAATTAAACTGCAAATGAACGCAATATGTCTTATTATCTGAGAAAAAGAATGCAGGCACCAAAAACGTAGCAAGACTAAAAGAATGAAACCACACTAGTGGTTCATTAAACCTCATAATACAAAGGAGCAAAACAAAACAAGAAATTGTCGACTGTCATGAGAACTCTCAGAGCTCTCATGGCAGTCTTGTAGGTGGCTGATAGATGGTGTCTTGAGGTCCACGTTGTCTGTTTCTCCAGGTCGACGTAGATGTCGTCTTTCACTCCTCTCACAAAGCATCTGTCTTATCTGGCCAAAAATTTCATCCACAAAAGCGTATTCTATGTCCCTAAGGTATATGTGCACAGCTGAGTCCTGACCAGAGGATCTGTATCTACTGTGCTCTCCTGACAGCCCAACTCCCAAATGCTCAACAGGTTTTACAGACAGACAGAGACAGACAGAAAGATGGATGGATGGATGGATGGATGGATGGATGGATGGATGGATGGATGGATGGATAGATAGATAGATAGATAGATAGATAGATAGATAGATAGATAGATAGATAGATAGATAGATAGATAGATAGATAGATTGAGCCCTACCCTACAGAGGAGGTGTGTAAATCTGCCCTTAAATCTAAATTTTCCTGGTAAACGATTCGCATAATTCTACCACATTAACAGGCTTGTGTAACAGCATCTCCCAAAACCAATTATTACCACTTATTTTGCATAATAATTAAGCTCCAAGAGTCAAGCATGAGTTCACAGATTTTGGAAAAGGGCATAATCAGGCACATCATGACTTTAGTGCATCAAGAAGACTCAAATCTAAACAATGAACCAAAATAATAAAAAAAACATTTGCTGTGCAGGAGCCCTTCATTTGTATGGTTTTAAGGTGTTGGGTCATATTTGCTAATGGCCAGAGTGAAAGTTAAAATCATACTGTCATAGACTGATATCATATCATTGATGAGCAATCGCTGGATAAAATATAACATCTTATGACTGTCCATGACGCCCGACCTGCCTTTTGAAAGCGGTGTTTGGAGTACACAATAGGTGAGTCATACAACTATATAGGGTAATAGCATAGATAATATGAAAACGTAATAGAATAACGATCAGCCTGTCAGGGCCAACATTAGAAACTATACAGTTATTTGCAATGCAAATGATTTTGTGTGAATTTTAGCTTAATGATTTAAATACGCACATACAAACACATACTTTAATATATGGGACATAAAATGATATCATCGTACATATTCAGTTCCCTTTAAAGCTTACTATTCTATACATATAGACTCTTTTACCAATGTGCTCATCCACGAGCTCGGTTTAGCAGTCACTTTACAAATGTTTTGCAATCTCTGTACATTGTTCTGACGTCCTCGCACACAGACTTCCACTTCCATATTTTTTCCTCATGTGACACGGGTCCCCAAATAAGTTGACAGGTTTAACATAGGCAAAATTACTTCTTTTTCCTTTCCTGATATGTTTATTAAAACGAGTGCTTCCAAAGGTCATACTGTACCTTGCCACCTAAAATGTTTAGCAAGGTACATACTGCAAGGTACAGTATTTACCTAAGGTACATACAGTATTTACCTAAGGATGTACCTTGCTAAAATGCTTAGCAAGGTACATACTCTACCTTGCTAAGCATTTTAATTCATCAGTGTAGGTCAGGTTATGCACCTCCCATAAATGGGTTAATTAGGGCAATTAAATTAAATTCATAAATTCCCAAAGCTTAAAAAGTAATTAGCTGACCCCAACCAACTGCTCAAACTGAGACTTTCATAATGATGCATTGAAAAATAAAACAAATTTTCTACAAATGTCTTTCACTAGCTTTCAGATATAATAATGACATGAATTACAATAACATCGGTTAATTAATGGAATTTTAATCGCTTTTTTAACCTTATTTCACTTTACCTCCAAGCACTGGATAATATAAAACTTACACCCAGGGAGTTTTACTCTCTGGTATCGTTTGGTTCCAGATAGACAGTGGAACCATAGATAGAAATCAGCTTTGTGTCAAATAAGCAGGATCTGTCAGGCTGACTGATGAAGCTTTATGGTAAAGGGACCTTGCTCATTTGGCAGTCGAAACTTGTAGGTCAAGATCATACTTCAGAAAACTGCAAGCCAATAGAGTGTGTGCTTAACTTTAATTGAAGTTTAACATTGCTGTAGCTCAGCTACAGAGCACTGAAAGGACCTCTGTTTCAGGTCACAGCCTCATGGAGCACCAGTAGCATGTTTTTGTTCAACAGAGAAAATTACAAAGGTCATGTACATATTCACTGAGGTGCAGAACACTATGTCCATACAGTACCTATCATCTGGACGGGTTAATCTATGACATATGAAGCAGATAACATACAGTATGTCAGACAGCTGTAACCTACGGATCTGTCCGGAGATGTGCACTTGCCTATAGTGTGGTGACAGAATGAATACACTAACCTTTGTAGATGTCTTCCTGGACTCGGCCATCTTGTTGTCAGTTGGGTCGTCCTTCTGTGGTTTGGCCATGTCGAACTTTCAGAGACCTTCAATGAGAGGATCATATGACATCAGACATCCAGTTCATACAGAACGCCCATTAGAAGACAAGACATGTTTCACAACAAGAGGGGGAAGTGGATTTTATTATAGATTCTGCTGCATGCAGCATCTGCTGAGAAGGGAACGACAGTGCCCTTATGTGCTGACATGCAGAGCAGACGCTAGAGCAAGAACACACGGGATTACAGATCAGAACATGGTCACAAGTTTGGGATTTAGCCATTAGAACGTATCCTTCAAGTGGCAAAGGCAACACAGTCAGATCAGTTTGCTAACATGCAAACGCTTTGTCTTGACCACAAGTTGAATGGTATTTTTACAGTCAACAACACAAAAACACAATGGTGTTCTACTACTGCACCACAGTGCTGGTGGGAGAGTGGCAGAGAGAGTGCGAGTAGACTCAGTCTACCACCTAGTGGCTATTGTAACATAAACACAGTTGCTGCATTGCATTGGACTAGTGGAAAATGACTTAATGCCCTTGAGGAAAAAGTGAATTTCACTAAGTTCTATTAGCCAACAATTTCCATATAACAGATAGGAGTCAGTGTCTTCTAATGCAGTACTGCTCATTTCCTCTACCACCACATAGTTAATTACGTTTAATAGCATTCAGCCAGCTTGCAGAATGTAAATGACTTTCTTGATTGCATGACTGGAATGACAACCAGCAGGACTCCGAGTCCCAAGGAGCAGGAATGAAGACCAAAGCTGCGTAATGAAACTCCACTTCCACTCGCATTACTCATTTGAATTTGTGGTTTGTTGGGCTAAATACATTTCACTACTGGTCCATATCAGACGAGTATTATTTAAGGGAGTGGACTGTCGACGTTTTGCTGTAAAGTCACCGTTTTACTGAACATCATTCACAATTTGCATAAGCAATTTCTGATTTCATCTTTATCACTAAAAAAATATAAATTAGCGTATAAGTTCATCCTTGAAAAACTCAAATTACTGCAGTGGGAACACATTTTCCCCCACACACAGTGGGAACACACTGGGAACACATAGGGTCTGAGGATTATCAGGAAACCAAAAACAAAAACATCAACCACCACACTCAGTCTGCCCACTTATAAACTTTTTCAAGCTTACTCAACTCTCAAAAGACATTTTCAGGTCTCCTTTAACAAAACAAGCAAAAATATGACTTTGCTCAGCAATAAAACACCAAGCACAAGACTTGAAATTTAAAAGACTCAACAAAACTGATTTATGGGTCTAAAGATTAAAGAACCAACAATGAACAATGAACCGGCTGAATCTGAGTTATTACTAGTGTCTGATGCTGTTGGAGTTTGTTTCCTGCTTCTTCTTGCAGTTTACCAAAATTACTTTTGAAACAAAAATTCTTCGTTTATGTACATGAACATTCTCAGGCTAAATAAAATGTTTGAAATGATCCTGACCACTTGATCAAGTTCATTTTCTGTTATCGTTACAGATCATACACAAAATCACAAATGCACTAAAATACTCAGTTCTCAGTTCCCCCACTCCAACACATTATTTATTGGCTTCTGTTGCTCCTATAACTACATAACTACATTCCAACTACCCAATACAAAAATTCAAAAACAAATAAAAACCACAAAAATTATATATAATTATAATTATATAATCCTACAAAACGTTACTAGCAAAGGTTTTCCTTCACAACAGACAATCAGGCAACAGAAACATACACACAGAACGATTGTTCTGTAACAAAACAGTTCAGTTTTTGTGGTACTACACCTGTAGACAATGGCAATGAAGATTTAAAAAATAAATAAATGCCAAAATCACCACATTTCCTTTTTTTTACTAGACTGAGTTGCAAGAATTAATGTACTGACTTACCAACACACGTCAAATCCTGCGGGGATACTGAAGTTCCAACATACATTTACAGTGATTGTGTAACGCAGTTCAATGATTAACTGTAGTGATCTACAGTGGCATGATTGGTTAATGGGAGTAAATGCAGTACATAGATTGTAAATCACAGGCCACGTGTGGCCAACATGCAGGGGCTAAAAACAGGACCCACTGTCTACAGAGGCTGTGGAGGAAACTCAACAATACTTTATGTGAGGTCATTTGAATACAAAAGTCTCACTTGTATAATTCAAACCAAATTATTTGACAAAAGAACAACATTTTCACATCAGTGATGTGAAATCCTGCTACTTACCTACTGCTCAGTGATGACACCACATTGTCATGCTGTTGGTTGAAACTGTTCTTTTCTTCTACTAAAAAAAGGGTGTCCACCCAGTTAACATATGTTCTATTGTTCCTTGACCACAATAAACTCCACCTCTCATCAACACTTGAGTCCAGTAAGACAGCCCCAGGTCAGAGGAAGGTCACAATATGAACAGAGGTTCATATTGTGAAACAAACTGCTGAGGTGACATGCACACCCAACTGAAGGTAAATGGGGTTAAACAGAAGGACATGTCCACTGTAGATGAAGAGGAGCAAATTGTTGGTGCTGCTGAAGCCACTGTAGACACAAGAGCTTGTTTTCAGTCCGTCAAACCGTTTATCCTCTCATCAATGGCTGCTTTATTCTCTTTTGGCTTCACATTCATTTCACTGAGGAAACTACTGCCTAGCAGCTATTTCTATTGCAAACACGTGTCATGTATCTGCCATGTGAAAAGTGCTAGGAAGAGCAAGTAGAGTATCATAAACATGACAGAATCATCCCGGTCAGGACAGGGCAGCAGTGGGGAAAAAAAGATATGGCCAAGTAATGAACCTTAGGCATGTAAGCTGAACACCCCCTCTGGGACATCTTGTCTCAGCCATGGAGCTTAGATAACAGAAGTATTAGGTTTCCTGGGATGTGCATAGTTCTCTCAGAGGGAAAGGTATAAAGTATAATCTAATCTAATCTAATCTAATCTAAATATACAGTGCTCAGCGGAAATGAGTGCATCCCAAAAGATCTGTCAGAAAGCCTTTTGTTTCCTTCCAGAATCAACATCTACATGATATTACACAACAAAATACTCCCACATTTGTTTGGAGTGAATCTGCACACAGTGCAAGTAGTTAGTCAGCGATTTCTTTGATTTCATTGATTTTTACCTCTTTATCCTGTCTTGACCATATATACCTGCTACATCTGTGTACTGTATACTTCAGTCTGTATCCACTCTATAATCATCATCTATGTAACACTGGAATGACTGTAAACTCATGTTATTGTTGTAAACAATGTCATTGTCACTGTTGCTGTTGCTACTGCTCTCTTTCCCCCCTCCATGTACCAAATCTCGCTATAAGACTCTCAGCATAACCACGGTTGTAATTACTGTTGTTATTCTTGTGATATTTCTGTTTGTTGTTGTTGTCGTCTCTTCTCCCACTCCAACCCCGGCCCCCACTCTGTCTCTCTCTCTCTCTCTCTCTCTGTCTGTCTCTCACCATCTCACCATCTCTCTGTCCTTCCAAAATGTCAGTTTGGTAGCCGATGCCAATAAAAGCCAATAAAATGCAACAGGAAGAGTGAACCACACCCTTCCTTTGCAGAACAAATCTGTTGAGGCACAACAAGGCACCCAGAAACTGTCATACTGCGTGCCTAAGCTGCCAAACAGGACATGTTAAAATAAATAAATAAATAAATTAGTCAGTGATTTCCCTGACAATTTCATTCAAGACCATGTTGCACCCCAGTGACAAGCAACGCAACATTATAGAGTCAATTGCTGTGTCCGAAAACTCACTCGTTCCCTACTCCCTACATAGGGGAAATAAATGTAGTGCACTATATAGTGAGCTCAACAGAAAAATCTTTCGGACACTACTCTCGGCGCCGGTAATTACGTCATCGCTGTCGCACAATTAAAACGTACCACATTATTGTCGTCTCACAAAATACTTGTTTGTTTACCACTGCATTTGTATTAAATTAGAGGGTTTTGATTACTGTCCTGTACTTTTTATTTTCGTATTTTGTTATATTTTATAATATTTATGTATATATCCCTCCCGTCCGTCCGCCATTTTCACTTCCGCGCAGCCCAGTAGTGATGTGTCGTTCATGAACGTTTCGTTCATATGAACGAATCTTTCACATGACCCGGAAAGAACGAGTCATCACGTGCTGTGTCCGAAATCGCCCCCTAACCCCTATATAGTGCACTATATAGTGAGCACGCCATTTTGTAGTGGTGTCCGAAACCTTAGGGATCATAGCATGTCCACTATATAGTGCACTCAATGTATCCCACAATTCACCGCGAAATGTAGCTAACCGGACCGAGATATCCCATCATGCATTGCCAGAAATTCTCTGGGCTGCGCGGAAGTGAAAATAGCGGACGGACGGGAGGGAAATATACATAAATATTATAAAATATAACAAAATACGACAATAAAAAGTACAGGAAAGTAATCAAAAGCCTCTAATTTAATAAAAATGCAGTGGTAAACAAACAAGTATTTTGTGAGACGACAATAATGTGGTACGTTTTAATTGTGCGACAGCGATGACGTAATTACCGGCGCCGAGAGTAGTGTCCGAAAGTGTCCAAAAGATTTTTCTGTTAAACTCACTATATAGTGCACTACATTTATATCCCCTATGTAGGGAGTAGGGAGTAGGGGTTAGGGGGTGATTTCGGACACAGCCACGGTGACTGTGAAGTTTATTTTGGTGGCAATGATGTGATGATGTAGAAAGGATTCTCCGCTGACACCGTCTTCTCTTATATAAAAAGTTTTATTATAAAGAAGGTACAGCATCAAACCAAGCAACCGGTCTGCCTGGGAGGATTCGAAGCCAATATGAATCTCCTACTGATAACTCTGGTCACCCACTTATATAGGGGAGTTGTTCTTCACAGACCCATGAGCTCGTACTTTTATTACCACATTCTTTAAAAGTTAGGGAAGGGGTAAAGTAATCTCTCAAGGACCCAGACCCCTTTTAAGGTACACCTGTGTAAACTCAAACCTAACAGTCCAACACTTAAGATAAGCCGACAATAAAACCAAATGATGTTTACAGACATTATGGCACTTAAGAAGGGGAGAGAAGCACCCCTAATAAACGTCCTAGTGACCCCTGTCACCTATAGGTTTAACTCTTAGAGCTGGACTTCTAAATACTTGCACTTAGGCTGAATACCAGATACCACAACTGATTCGTTCATTTTCATGCAGTAAGTTCCCCGGCCACACGGCGGCTG
>JAFBJQ010002189.1:5000-7500 GCA_016785345.1 Trinectes maculatus
ATTCACTGATACACTGATTCACTGATCCACTGATCCACTGATCCACTGATACACTGATTCACTGATCCACCGATACACCGATACACCGATCCACCGATCCACCGATCCACCGATACACTGATTCACTGATCCACTGATACACTGATACACTGATACACTGATACACTGATACACTGATACACTGATCCACTGCCCTGCGTGTGTGTGTGTGCGTGTGTGTGTGTGTGCGTGTGTGTGTGTGCGCGTGTGTGTGTGTGTGTGCGTGTGTGTGTGTGTGTGTGTGTGTGTGTGTGTGCGTGTGTGTGTGTGTGTGTGTGTGTGCGTGTGTGTGTGTGGTGTGCACTCTGGCGTCAGCATGCTGTAATGTTTCCTGTCTGCGTGGGTGAATGTGTGTTATTATCAGAGCAGAGATTGCGTAACTGCCATCTTGTTGCATCGGGTCAATATGGTATTGATCAGTCAGGAAGTGATTATTCCGAGCAGGTTCATAACACGCAGCTTTTAAAAGCTCTTATAAAGATCGGAGCTCTGCGTCTGTTGACCTTTTAAAAGTCCTGCAGAGACGCCTGGAGACACTGAGGACGTCCAGTCGCGTCCTGTAGAAGCTACATACGGTAATGAGAGTCAAACGAACCAATCAGGACTCAGTCTCTGCTGTCAATCATGATGTCTCAGTCTGTTTGATATGATGATGACTAAATCAAACCAAACCGTTCACCACATTCATCATAACCTGAAATAATGTCTCATGTCCTCCTCTGCCCCCTCCCCCCCCCCCCCCCCCCCACGTCCACTTTCTGCTAATGGCCTCCTCCATTAACCCCACCCGATGGCCGTGTTGATAATTGCAGATGCATTTACCTGACACATACTGTAAATACTGTTTATGACCAAGCAGAGAGACGTGTGTGTCTGTGATGGAGACACCGCATGGAGACAGCTGAGCTGTGGTCATCGGGACACAGTTGTCTCCAGGCGTCTCGTTGCTGCTGCTGTATCTGTCTCTGCTGCTTTGTTGAGCAACAGGATGTAAAAATGTGTAGGTGGAGCGGAGCAGGACTCCACATCTCCCAGATGTAGCTGTGATGTTGACACATTGACCTCCTGCAGGTCCTGCAGGTCCTGCAGGTTTTAGAAGCTGGTGTTGGTGTGGAGCAGTGGAGACGGTGCTGGTGCTGCTCGTAGCTGGGACAGCGTCTGAATCAGACACTCCAGTTTAATGTGTGTGTGTGATGTCACCAAACAATCAGAGACGTCAAATGTCCACAGAAAGACACCTAACATCTCTGTGACATGTTTCACTGTGACATGTTCCACTGTGACACGTTAACATGTCTTCCGTTTATATTTAAGTTACATTGACGTGACAGGGATGAGAAGTTGGCGCTCTGTGGGGGGGTAACGGCCTGGGGCGGCCTGTGTGTGTGTGTGGGGGGGGTTAGGTTAGTTATGGGTAACGGCCTGTGTCCTACATGCTGCTTCTCAACAGGTTTCCCGCATTAAGACGGCTGGAGTCCATGTGTGTGTGGGGGGGGTGTTCGCCCTGTGGGGGGGTGGGGGGGTTAGGAGGGGACTCCTGCAGGGCCGTATGAATGGAGGATGAGGGAGGGGTTGCGTTGGGGGCTGAGGTGTTTTAGCCTGGGGAGGTGTCGGCTCCCTCCCATGGGGTCTTTTGTCCGTGACGTCGGCCTCTTCATATTCAGATCAGCTGTTTGCGGGAGTCAGAGCGAGATGCTGTGAACATTCACTCTGACTCCTCTCTCTGCTCCATCAGGAGCTGGATGTGACTCTGACTCCAGGTAAGACGCTAACGTGCAGTCCATTCCAGTTTGAAACTGTTTCCTTTCTTTTGGAAAACTCCGGTGTTGGAGCTACTTGTGGTGTAGTGTCTCCTCACAGGCTGACGTGAGACTGTGACTCAGCAGTCCAGTAAGAGTTGTGACTCATCGTTTTTTGGTTGTTGTGTTTAAGTCTCTCAGATCATTTATCATCAGTGTTACACACACACACTGTTGTGTGATCAGTTTCTAAACTTCCACACTGTTGAAGTCATTCATGTTTTTGTTGAAATGCCTGAAACATCTCCAGGAAGCAGCTTCACTGTTCACTCATGTCCTCTGCTCAGCTGATCTGAGATCAGCGTCTGCTGGTCAGACCTGAGAACCTGAGAGAACCACGTTTTGATAATGGGACTAATGTGATCCCAGTGTGATGGATCATGTGTCTGCAGCCAGTTTCCAGAGAGAGAGAGAGTCAGTTTTCACGTGAAGCTCGATCAATGATGTGTGTTTGGTTTCTGAAATACACACATGCACACGCACACACACACACACACACACACACACACACACACAGAAATAGGTGATGTAACCTGATGAGACCTCTCCCACAATGCCTCACTCTCCCGCAACGAATCCTGGAACTTTTGACCTTTCTATTGTTGCCTCCCTCTGATTGGACAGATAACGACCCTCGGAGGTCATGTGATGTACTGATGAGG
>JAFBJQ010002189.1:12500-35461 GCA_016785345.1 Trinectes maculatus
TTTTGTTGAAGGAGAATTTGTTTTTAAATTTAAAACTTCCTCAGCCAATCAGCATCAAGTTCCTATTGATTCTAGAGACATGGCGTGTGCGTCCCTGTGTGTGTGCGTGTGATACTGAAACATGTGACCTGGTGTGTTTTTATCAATGAATAAATGCGGTTGTTGCTTGGAGATGTTTAGTTTTGGTTTGTATCTGATCATCAGATTCACTGAAAATAAGAAAAACAAAACAAAACAACTTAGTGAAACCAGATATCAGTTGTTGTGTCAGGGTTAGGGTTAGGTTGTGTGTAGTTGTGTCACTGCTGCAGTTGTGAGTTGTAACCCTAACCCTGTGTGGTAAAGTCAGGATCCAGTCAGGACCTGTGCAGAGCTCAGCGCACTGTTTACATCAGGGGAGGTGATGTCAGCACGTTGCTCCTGTGTGTGTGTGTGTGTGTGTGTGTGTGTGTGTGTGTATGTGTGTGTGTGTGTGGGGGGGGTTTCCAGGTGCAGGCTCCACCCCCTCAGCTCTCAGGTCTTTAATGAAGCGTCCATCAGCGTCCATCAGCGCCATGCTGTGACTCTATTTACATCCTGTGTCGGACGAATGTGAAACAGACACAGCTCTGTGTGTGTCTGTGTGGCAGGAGGCTGCTGCAGGGCTTGTGTTGTTGTGTTGTTGTGTTGTTGTGTTGTTTTTGTTATGTGTTGTGGACTGAGTGGCAGTGACGTCCTGCAGATCAGAGTGAAGCTCAGTCAGAGCAGCTCCTGCTCAGCTCCCACTGCTGGAGGAGAAATCCTGACGTTCCTGAAGTGTGTTATTCCTGAGTGTCTGTACGGCCACGCTCCTCCTCCTTCCTCCATCTCCTCCTCCTCCTCCACCTCCTCCTCCTCTTTCTCCCTCCATCTCCTCCCTCCTCCACCTCCACCGCTTCCTCCTCCACCTCCTCCTCCTCTTTCTCCCTCCTCCACCTCCTCCACCTCCTCTTTCTCCCTCCTCCTCCACCTCCTCCTCCACCTCCTCTTTCTCCCTCCTCCTCCTCCTCCTCCTCCACCTCCTCCTCCTCCTCCTCTCTCCTCCTCCTCCACCTCTTTCCACCTTTCTCCTCTCATCTGTCCGACAGAGCCCAACTTGCCTCACTGACGGCCCCCAGGGGAAGGGGGAGGGGGAGGGGGCTGAAATCAGAGCCGTTCCTTTGGAGGTGGAGATTTATGGCGTGTTTGTGCAGAGGGGGAGGAGGGGGAGGGGGAGGAGCGGGGGAGGAGCGGAGGACAGAGGTTGGAGAGGGACAGAGTGCAGAGGAAGAGGAAAGAGATTAAACAGTGAGAGCAGCAGAGTGAGACGACGCCTCAGTTCACTGTGTCACATGATCACATCTGACTGAGGAAACACACAGGTAAGAGAGGGCAAAGGTCACCACCGCCGCCTACACCGTTTCTTAGCTGAGTCTGAGGAGGTGAAACCTTCTGTGTGTGTGTGTGTGTGTGTGTCCACCATGGCTCGACGTTTAACTCCTCCTGCAGCGTGTTGTACAAGAGGTGTGTGTGTGTGTGTGTGTGTGTGTGTGTGTGTGTGTGTTGTGTTGTGTTGTGTTGTGTTGTGTTAAACTCTGTTTCACTATAAACTGACAACATTTCTGTCTCAGTGGAGGTAAATGAAAAACACAAATTTGACTTGCGTACGATTTGAACATAGTTAGTTTGAACGTCCAGGTCAGAGGTCAGAGGTCAGAGGTCATCGCTGTGATTCAGATTTCAGGTCTCTATCGAACAGAACAGTGTCAGATGTGTTTTGTTGTTTGGATCAGTTTGTGAGAAGGTGAAAACAAACTGTTGTTGTGTTGTTGTGGTTCCTCCGTGAGGGTCAGTGTCATCACGAGCGTCTGCAGCCACAGCCACTAATCCCACCCCGCTCCGATTAATCCCACAGAAACAGACTCCGCCTCTCAGAGCGGGACGGCGGCAGATTAAACAGAGCGCAGAATGAGAGGAACATCCATCAACATCCATCAACATCCACCAACATCCACCAACATCCACCAACATCCACCAACATCCATCAACATCCATCAACATCCATCAACATCCATCAACATCCACCAACATCCACCAGAGGAGCGGAGCAGAGTGAAGACAGGTGGAGACACAGAGACCTGTCAGTCAAACTGAGGTTAAAGCAGGGTTGGTTGACGCTGGTTCAACCTGCTGGAGTCTGACGGAGACAGATGACGAGTCACATGTGACCTCTGCAGACGCTGATTAATGTTTGGCTGCGGCTGAAGCCACTTTGTAGCAGACTCATCTGAAGAAACGTGCTTCTGCTCTGACGAGTCCCAGTTTAACACAACACGACAAAACACTCGCCGATAAACGCTAACGTGTTTCACCAACCAGATCCACTCAGCTCATCAGGTGGAATAAATATAAGGTGGAATCTAGGCGAGAGAACTCCAGACTGTCCTTGTTCCGTTTGGTGCGAGACGAGTCTGGTGGGCGTGGCTTCCTGAAGGTCAGCAGGAGGTCACGGTCGCGTTTCTCATCAACCCGATGCTTTTCTTTACTTATCGTGAAGTGTTTGTCTCTGAAGGCCGTCTGTGTTTCCAACTGTGCACAACAATAATACCAATAGAATAGAATAGAATAGAGTAGAGTAGAATAGAATAGAATAGAACAGAACAGAATAGAATAGAATAGAATAGAATAGAATAGAATAGAACAGAACAGAATAGAATAGAATAGAATAGAATAGAATAGAATAGAATAGAACAGAACAGAATAGAATAGAATAGAATAGAATAGAATAGAATAGAATAGATCAGCAGATTTTCTAATTGAGGCAGGAATATAAAAACTCATCGTTGTGTTTTGCTCTCTCGTCCCTTCAGGTTGAATGATGCTGCAGGGACCTGGCGAGGAACTGAGCCCCACCTGAACACCCCCTCCCATCCTGACCCCTGACCCCTCAGAGCCCACGCCGCCGTCTCACCATGAACCTGCTGTGTCGCGGACGCCTGAAGCTGCTGGCGGCGTCTCTCTCGGCCGTGGTCCTGCTCACCTGGCTGTACCTGCTGGCTGGAAACCTGGACAGTGAGTATGAGCAGCTCAGTCTGACTGACGGTGAACGACTGGCGCTTGGCGGTTTGGCTGCGAGCGTCGCAGGAATCTGAGCGCGGAGCAGAAAACATCAATTATCAGATGTTTTCATGCAGCTCGGCTCCACGAGCCTCGGTCGACTCCACTTAGACACATGGATCTTATTTTGGTCTCAGTCAAAGTTTCCGAGGCTTCATCCACCACCGCCGTCCACACAACAGCTGAGGTCAGGCCGTTTCTAACACAATCTCCACAGACACACACACAGACACACACACAGACACACACACAGACACACACACAGACACACACACAGACACACACACAGGCTGAGCTCAGAGTTCACGTGCAGCTATCAGTCCATCCTCATCTGCATCAACTTGAAAGTTGAACATGAAATGTGAGAAGTCCTCAGTGACCCGACGACCTTTTCTCCTCGTGTCACACTACAGGTTGTGCTGTAGATCTGCTGTCGTGCAGATTGTGGATGGAGGCTTCTCAGAGTTTGGTGGAAATGTAAACGTGGTTATGTTTCAGACCTGCGATTGAACCAGAATCTTTTATTTTTCATTCTCAGAAATGTGCAGAGCCACTCACAGCAGATGTAATTACTCGTCTCGGCGAAGCGCCGAGCGTCCAGAGGTTTCACATCATCAAATATTGAGAGTAAAGTTCCCTCTTGACTTTGGAAGCAGCAGTTGGTCCATTAGTGGTTGTTCTGGATCTTTCTCAGCAGAAAAGTTTCCATGTTGCAGAGCACTTATAAGTCGCTTCGCCGTAAACGTGGCGACAGCAGCTGATTCTGCACCAACACACAAACGTCTTCAACCAGTCCACAGGTCTCAGGTGAGACAGAGGAACAAACAGGAGACCTGCTGATGGCAGCGTCCTGATGGCATCAGACGCTGTAGATCTGATATGGAAACATTATTCGCCTCTCCCGCTTCTCGCCTCAGATGGTCGCTCCCTCCTCCTGGCGCCCTGCCTGGTCGACACCCCCGCCGCCCACATCCTGGAGCGAGCCGTCCTGGAGTCGCGGGTCCGAGAGGTGGAGGAGGAGAACCGACAGATCCGGCTGCAGCTCAGCCAGGCTCAGGGCATCGCCGGCCAGCAGCCGGACGGCAGCTATGGCAACCAGCAGTGGGCGGCGTCTGCGGACACGGGGCCCGAGGACGGGGACAACACGGCAGAGGACAGGAACAACCACACGGAATGTCCTCGATCGCCCACCGTCCAGAAGTGTGAGGTCAGGACAAAAAGATGTGTTTGAGTGAGATAATAATGTGTGACAACACCATCTGTCACGATCCTGCCCATCCTGCAGGTCACATGGTCCATGTCACGCAAGGTCAAAGGTCATAGAACGTTAAATCTCACTTCTTTTTAAAATGTTGTTACTGACTCGAATAATTAAATGATTTTGTACAGAAAGTTGAAATTTGAATTTACAGTAAGTTACACAACAGTTTGTTGCGTCTGAAGGACGAAGGAAACAACAACCCACTGTGTGTGTGTGTGCGTGTGTGTGTGTGCGTGTGTGTGTGTGTGTGTGTGTGTCTCTGCCTCCGTCTCTGCAGCTGATCCATGTGGCCTGTGTTTGTGCCGGCCACAACGCCAGCAGAGACGTGGTCACGCTGGTGAAGTCCGTCCTCTTTCACAGGTGAGTGTGCTCATCCACAGCACACAAACGTTTTCCTCTGAAACACACCACACCATCCTTCCATCCTTCCATCCTTCCATCCTTCCATCCTTCCATCCTTCCATCCTTCCATCCTTAACGTCGCTGTGTCTCCGCTCATCAGGAGGAATCCACTTCACTTCCACTTCATCACTGACACAGTCGCCAGTCGAATCCTGAGCTCACTCTTCCGCTCCTGGATGGTTCCTTCTGTTCAAGTCAGCTTCTACGATGCAGACGAACTCAAGGTAAAAGAGCTGCGCACACACACACATGCACACACACACACGCACACACACACACGCACACGCACACACACAGGTAGCTCTTGTCAACCGCAGACATGTGTGTTCTGGTCCAAATAGCTGCACAGATCCCTGCCTCTGTCAGAGTCAGAGTCAGAGTCAGAGTCAAAGCCCACATCAAACAAACGTGTCCTTCAGTCTCAGAGGGTCTGAGGGATCAGGACGTCAGTGGTCACATGCTCCCGTCCGGTCAGAGCAGACCACGTTCCACTGAATTCACTGAGAAACATCCCTTTAACCTCACACAACAATCACCCATCACCACGGTAACCCATCCACTGAAAGGCAATGTGCTGCTCTGAGGTATAGACCGTCCCTATGTGTGAGAGAGTGAAGAAGAAGAAGAAGAAGAAGAAGAAGAAGGCAGACAGATGGCGGCGCCTCTCCGGATTTTTCAGCCAATCCGGGGTATAAACCAGGAACCTCACATTCCCAAGCTTCATTGTAGCCCAGGTCTGGGATGGTGGCGCCTCACCCAGTCTTCAGCCGAGCTGGGATTCGAATTGTGTGTGTGTGTGTGTGTGTGCGTGTGTGTGCGTGTGTGTGCGTGTGTGTGTGTGTGTGTGTGTGTCTCACAGTCTTTGTGCTGAACAACGAGTCCTTTGTTTCGTCAGATGCCTCCACCTGCAGTCGCTCTCCTCACTTTCCATGAACCCACATTCAACCAGAGGGACCTGATTCCCGTTTACACTCAGATCCACTTCCTCTGAAGGAAAGGAAACAAACACTGAGCCTGCGGAACACTGTTCTCTGTGTTAACCTGGATCTGCTCACACATCCCAGCAGCCCGGGAAAACATGACACACATACACCTGTCTTAAAGGAACAAACCACGTAACAGGTTGTGTTTGAAATGTTTGACTGGATCCTGTTTCCTGTTGTCGTTTCAGTCGGAGGTGTCGTGGATTCCCAACAAACACTACTCAGGTATTTACGGTTTGATGAAGCTGACGCTAACCAAAGCTTTACCCCGTGACCTGTCAAAGGTCATCGTCCTGGACACGGACATCACCTTCGCCACCGACGTCGCTGAGCTCTGGGCCATTTTCAGGAAGTTTACAGGTAAAAAAAAACTCTACACACCAACGTTAACGGCTTTGTTCCTTTTACTGTTTACTCACATGTCAACAACAAACGACTCGCATTAAAGAGTGATTAAAGAGTAACATGGAGGAAACCCTGTGTGTGTGTGTGTGTGTGTGTGTGTGTGTGTGTGTGTGTGTCCCTGTGTGTGTGTGTGTGTTGTCAGATAAGCAGGTGATTGGTCTGGTGGAGAACCAGAGCGACTGGTACCTGGGCAACTTGTGGAAAAACCACAAACCCTGGCCGGCACTGGGGCGAGGCTTCAACACAGGTAACTGTGTGTGACTGTGTGTGTGTCTGTGTGTGTGTGTGTGTGTGTGTGTCTGTGTGTGTGTCTGTGTGTGTGTCTGTGTGTGTGTGTGTCTGTGTCGCGTCTGATCAGCGTTTCACTGGTCGAACACTTGAGATGTTTCCACAGATCTCCTTCACACCCACCATCAGTATCAGCTGACTGTGTCCCACACTGTTGTTCTGAAGTGGTTGGGTTTGGAGCCCGGGGGTCAGGGGTCACACTCTGTCTGTCTGTTTCCTGCAGGTGTCATTCTCCTCTACCTGGAGCGGCTGCGGCGGATTGGCTGGGAGCAGATGTGGCGGCTTACGGCGGAGAGAGAGCTAATGAGCATGCTCAGTACATCGCTCGCCGATCAGGTCAGAAAACACATGACACAGGTTAAAGCTAGAGAGGTCTGATATTATCAGCTGATATCGGCATTAACATGTAACATCTGAAATGATCAGTATCCGTTTTTACTTTTTTTATTGACACAACTTTTACACAACATGGAAATATTATACATCAAACTCTCCAGCTACTTCTCCTCTCACTCAACATCTCAAAGCATGAGAGATGTGATGTGTGGTTTTTGAGAAACTTTTGTTTTCTTTTGTTTACTTTTGTTTGTTTACCTGAAATGATTTTGTTTATGTTGGGGGGGGCGGGGACATATATCGGTATCGGTTGATATCATTATCGGAAAATAATAGTTGGAGAATATTGGTAAAACTGCCAGTATCACACATCCTGAGTTGACCTGCAGCAGAAGAAGAATCCAGTCCAGTACATGATGACGTGTGTGAAGGTTTTTTTTTTGTCTGTGTCACTGATCAGGCTCAGTGAACTGAAACATCCAGAAGTTTCCAGTTCCGTTTCTTCTGCTCATTTCATCTCCTTCCATATCTGATGTTCTTTATTTTCACACTGTTTAAGAGATCCACAGATAATATGGTTCTTCTCTGTGAGGCCTTCAAGAGTCAAGCAGCTGGGACAGAACCTGAATGCCTCAGTGACTCGTGCTCTCAACAACCAGAGTCCAGCTTCCTTTCTCCTGCCAAACAGAAACCAGTAAACCAGAGGAGCTGGTTGGTGATTAACTCTGTATCTCCTCTGTCCTCCGTCTACCTGTGCAGGACATCTTCAACGCCTTCATCAAGCAGAACCCGGTGCTGGTCCATCAGCTGCCCTGCTTCTGGAACGTCCAGCTGTCGGATCACACTCGCTCCGAGCAGTGCTACACCGAAGTGTCTGACCTCAAGGTACGAACACGCATGTGTCACGACCCCCGCCAGATGTTTTCACTGCAGCAGACGTTGCATGAAGAAACCAACGCACCTTTCCCTCTGTGCTCTCAGGTGATTCACTGGAATTCTCCAAAGAAGCTGCGCGTCAAGAATAAACACGTGGAGTTCTTCAGGAATCTCTACCTGACCTTCTTAGAGTATGATGGAAACCTGCTGAGGCGAGAGCTGTTCGGCTGCCCGAGTCCGGCCGGTCCCCACAGCGTCCAGGTTAGACGCACTCTGTGTGTAGATGCTGTATGTCCACAGGTATGTGGAGAGGGTCCACTCCTCCTCATCAGACAGATGTTGAACCAGTGTTCAGCAGAGGGTCACGTGATGTTTGACAGATCCTCGTTACTCTGACGCCATTAACTGGCTGTGGTGTGTTTGAACGCTCCTCAGCTGCAGGAGGCGCTGGAGGAGCTGGACGAGGACGATCAGTGTTACGACTTCCGTCGGGAGCGGCTCACGGTTCATCGTGTTCACCTCTACTTCCTGCAGTACGAGTATACACCTACAGGGGACGACACTGACATCACACTAGTGGCTCAGCTCTCCATGGACAGGTAACCAGCACGCATCCATGAACCAGCCCAAACCGGTTCTCTGTAAAAACTGTTGTGTTCACCCTGTGCGTGGTGCCTGCAGGCTGCAGATGCTGGAGGCCATCTGTAAGCACTGGGAGGGCCCCATCAGCCTGGCGCTCTACATGTCTGACGCTGAGGCTCAGCAGTTCCTGCGTTACGCTCAGGCCTCGGAGGTCCTCAAGAACCGCAAGAACGTGGGCTACCACATCGTCTACAAGGAGGGACAATTCTACCCGGTCAACTTGGTGAGGAACGTGGCGCTGAAGAACGCCAACACGCCATACGTGTTTCTGACTGACGTGGACTTCCTGCCAATGTACGGTCTCTATGATTACCTCAGGTAAGACCAGCAACGTGAACGTTTCATACATGTAGACAACACATCAACAGAGAGAGAGAGAGAGAGAGAGAGGGATGAGAGAGCTAAGGCTCTGTCTGGTGTGTGCAGGAAGTCGGTGGTGCAGCTCGACATGGCTCACACAAAGAAGGCTCTGGTGGTTCCAGCATTCGAGACACTTCGTTACCGCCTGTCCTTCCCCAAATCCAAAGCTGAGCTGCTCTCCATGCTGGACATGGGGACTCTCTACACCTTCAGGTACTGGAACCCGAGGAACATTAACACCTTGTGTCGGTAATGATGCGATCATCATTTAATCTTTCACTCTGTTCTTGTTGCTTCTACAGGTATCACGTGTGGCCCAAAGGTCACGCTCCTACCAACTACGCCAAATGGCGAACAGCCACCACCCCCTACAAGGTGGAGTGGGAGCCGGACTTTGAACCCTATGTTGTGGTGAGGCGAGACTGTCCAGAGTACGACCAGCGCTTTGTGGGCTTTGGCTGGAACAAAGTGTCGCACATCATCGAGCTGGACGCACAGGTATGTCCTGTCCTGGTATGTCCTGTCCTGGTGTGTCCTGTCCTTGTATGTCCTCTCCTGGTATGTCCTCTCCTGGTATGTCCTGTCCTGGTATGTCCTGTCCTGGTGAGAGACACAGAGCATGAAGTTTGTTCTGTCAACCTTACATGAGGTGACATTATGTGGAACAAGACCAGAACTGAAGACGTATTACTGATCATCAACCTGTTGTCTTTCTTCTTCTCTTCAGGAATATGACCTGATGGTCCTTCCCAACGCTTTCATCATCCACATGCCGCACGCTCCCAGCTTTGATATTTCCAAGTTTCGCTCCAGCTCCAGCTACCGCAACTGTCTGAACACCCTGAAGGACGAGTTCCACCAGGACCTGTCCAGGAAGTATGGCTCGGCTGCTCTGAAGTACCTCACTGCCCAGAGGAAGATCTAAGAGCTGGCAGGTTCGTATCTGTCCGTCCCCTCAGCACTGGACAGACGGACTCCAGGAGCTCAGACACATACTGACACTCGGCAGGCCGCCATGGCGCCAAGTGCGAATATGATGGTAAAGCTTTACAGACACTCGTGGATTCCTGAGCGTTACCTCTGCAGGCAGCTCCACCTTGGTGTGGCCCGGGACGAGACCCGGAGATGAAGACTGGGTCAGAGCAGAGTGACGGTGGACCTGCAGGACGATCTCACACTGATGGAACAAGCTTTATGGCTGAAAACAATCACATTCTTTCACATTGTGTCTGACAATCAGGGCTTTTCCCCAAGACATGGACCAGTCTGTCCACGTGGGAAACTGGACACCCAAGACAGAGACACAAACAAAAAGGGGACCGGGCTGTGACACCAGTCGAACTGGAGAAAGGTTTCAGCCTCATCACATGATCGTCACAGATCCTTCATTCAACAGCTGCCACCATTACATATCTACATACAGGTGTAAGTTCACTTTGTTCCGTGGACTCAGCTTTGATCAGGACTTTCAGTGACCTCGACGTCCCCCTGGACCAGAGTCCCGAGTCTTTCACGTCCGTCTCACGTTGCCGTCTGTGTTGGCGTCTCGCACTTTGTCCAACCAGCACCACATCACCTGGACTCGTCCATGTCGCAGTTTCCTGTCGGACATAGTGGAAGATGATTCCCGTGGTCTTCACTCTCACCGCTTTTGATTCTTTGTGTCAAAGACCAAACGTAACAAACTTTATCGAATCGTCCTCGTTTATTGAATCATCATCATCATCTATCATCATAGAGTCGAGACATTTTCTCCGTCCCTGCGTTTGCCGAAGCGTCAACAGAGGAGATGATGCAGATTTGGTTGAGCGTCCTGGGTGGGGGCGGAGTCAGAGTCAGGAGCAGGGTACGAGTGTGTCTGCTGCCGTCCCCCCAGCTCCACTGACCTGCTGCTGATTGTGGTCAATGCTAGTGCCTTTGCTGGAGAATGATTGTCCTGTGTGCTCACAGGGCGTGGCCACAGTCAGGTGTTCTATTTATTACTGTTGACTTAAATCATATTTTTCTATGTAAGTGCTTTCAATAAATTTGCCTTTTTTAGTCTCCTTGTTTTGTGTTATTTTGTGTTATTTTGTGTTTATGGTGCGAGAAGGTGCAGCATCCTGTGATGTGACCCTGAATTATTCAGGACCTGGACGCCCCCTGCAGGGCAAACAAATGTATCCCTGGCATATCCATGAATTCATGCTATTTCTTCGGGTCAGAGGTTTGAGGCCTCTGACCCTAAGGGTCATGTGTGCGATTGGTTTTGTGATGAACACAGAGGCAAACTGGAGAACGTTATGTTAGTGTGGATCTTGGCCCTCGATGTGTTTAAGGATGTGTTGTGGTATGTTGTTGTATGTACATGTTAGACAGAACCTACAGAAAACACAAGCAAGGAGCGGGTACACAGGTACGTGTGTGTGTGTGTGTGTGTGTACACGTTTGTGTAGAACTGCTTAGATGAAGCCAACTGGAAGGTTGATGAGCCCACTGTGACCCTGTCTCCTCACTGTCACCTGCTGACCTGGAGCACTGCAGTGTGAAATGGTGTTTGTGTGTGTGCTCGCTCACACACACACATACACACACACGTACACTCTCTGTGTTTTACTGTATTGTGTTGTGGTTTTCTGGATGTTGTGTGCTGATTTTGATGATAACAATAGCCCTCTGTCAGCATTCTGCAGAAAACCTCCACTAAGCATCTCTGTCCCTCTGGCACTGAGGCCTATTGCTGCACACACACACACACACACACAAACACGCACACACACACACACACACACACACACACACACTTTATTAGTTTTGTAATCTCGTCTTCTAATGAAAACAGATGAAAAACCATCTCATTGCGGCCTGTTCACAGTTAACTGTTGTTTAATGAGATTCAGGGGGAAACAAAGTTCTTGATTAAACAGCGACAGGTCGTTTGTTTCATTTGTGACTGATGTTGCTGATGTTGATTGAGTTTTCTCTGTCGGCTCCTAACGAAGAAGCCTCTTCGTTTCCTGTCCTAAACATCATCATCATATCTGTGTCACTGATGGAAACTGATGCCTCTTCTCTCCCCGGTGTCGTGTGTTGTTCTGTCGTCATATCAGGACACAGACGATGCATCATGTGACACCTGACTTCCTGTTCTCCAGCCACTGACGCTGCGTGGAAGGAGCAGAAACACCACAGAGGAAGAAGTGTACGTTGTTTTTTTTTTTAAATGTTCATGGGTCTTAGTTACAGTGGGGTGGTGACGCTGTTTACTGTTGATGTATATTGTTCTCACTATACGGTATATCTATATCTATATCTATATCTATATCTATATATATATATATATATATATATATATATATATATATATATATATAAATATGAATAGATACATATAGTTGGAGTCAGTAGGCGGAGCTCCTCTGTGTTTGTGTCTCTGTCCTTCATTAAAAGTCCATTAAGCTGCTGCTAATGGAGACTTAATGAGGACGAGCCTGGTCACTGATGATTTCTAAGAGATGCGTTGTTTCCTGGTGGAAAAGAAAAAAGTTCTCGCCAGAAAAATCACATGACAAAAGTTCCTCTCATCAAAAAGGTGACTTTATGCTTTTGTGGTTTTCTTTGAATAATAATTTGTCATCCAGAACATTGAAGATGAACACGTTCAACAAACGTCTTCGTTCACGGCGAGGAGCTCATCGCTGTTTTCCTCCAGTGGTCAGTGAGTGCTGAGCTGATGAACCTGTGAGTCACAGCAGCTCAGACTCTTTGTTTCATCCTCATGACTCGCCCTCGCTCTCTCTCTCTCTCTCTCTCTGTCTCTCTCTCTGTCTGTCTCTCTCTCTCTCTGTCTCTGTCTCTGTCTGTCTCTCTCTCTCTCTGTCTCTGTCTGTCTCTCTCTCTGCAGTGTAAAGCTAATGAAGGTCTAACAGGAAGTGGGGCGAGGAGCCGTTAGAGACTCAGCTGAACCACTGTTTCTCATCTTTCTCCCTGTTTGATGAGTTTGTTCATTTTGTACAATATTAAATGAAGATTCTGTCCTCTAGTCCGTCTCATGACCCGATGACCGAGCTGAAGAGTTTATCAATCAGTTTGATTGATTATGGTTTGATCACCTCTGTGCTCCACAACATCAAAGTGAATCATCAGGAATAGAAAAGGTAATAAAAAAAAGCTGGAGCTTTTATTGTGAAAGGATCAGCTGGTTTTGACTCATACATGTGGTGGACATGTCAAAGACACTGTCACTGCGTCTGTGTCCCTCCTCCAGTGTAAACTGCTTTGAGTGGAGCTCTTTATTAACACAGACTGTGATGTCTCCTGTGCAGGACAGTCCACTCTGACGAGTCCACAGAGGTCAGAGGTCAGAGGCCCACCTGGACGCTGCTGTAATCGAGATGTTGGGGTGGACAGGAAAGGACAGGGACAGGGGACACAGCAAGCAGCTGTACAGGTACGCACACACACACACACACACACACACACACACACACACACACACACACACACACAGAGTCCTCGTTTGAATATGACCCTGTGACCTCAGCTGCCGGTGTTTCTGTTCATTTATGCAGACGAGCTCTTGGTTCATGAGCTTCATCTTATGAGCTGTGGTTTTCTCACGGCTTCTTTAATGAGAGACAAACAAACGGCGTGAAGCCTCGGACGCCTGCAGAGGAGCAGCGTCTCCAGGCAGCCAGGAGGTTCACGCCATGTTGTTCCCGGCCTGTTCTCCAACCCGGAACAACGACAACAACAACAACAACAACAACAACAACAACGACAACAACAGCACCCACCCTCCTCAGTCCTCCTCAGTCCCCGCTGCCTCTGTCATTTGCTGAGGACATTTATGTGTCACACCTTCAGTCACTCAACCTCGGCTGAGCAGGAACCCACTAAACGTGGACGCACACGCAGCTGCTCCCCTCGCTGCAGCTGCAGAAACGCCGCTCTGCCTCCATTAGCAGCCCGCTCATATTTCCTTGAATGCTCATGGATCCTCAGAACAACCTGCTTGTTCTTCATGAGGTTTAGTTGCGACCTGTTTTCTCCTGCAGCGTGGGTGAAGGAGGCAAAGTAGGAAACACCTGTGACAGGTGCAGTGAAGACACCTGTGGAAACGGCAACTGTATTATCTCATAGATCGTATCAGTGTGTCAGTGTGTCAGTGTGTCAGTGTATCATTGTATCATTGTGTCACGGTCAAGTCTCAACAACAGCATACAAACACACTCATACCAGGTTATTGTTACATTTTTCCTCTTCTCTCTTATTGTAAGCAGCACCTTCATTAATTAGCACTCCGCTGTTAATGACTGTTGTGTGTGTGTTGAAAAAACACCTGAGTTTCTTCTGTAAGTGCTAAAAAAATAAAATTAAAAAAATTAAAAATTACTGAGACATAATGTGAACGCAGATAATAATAATAATAACAATAATAACAACAATAATAACAACAATAATAACGACGATAATAATAATAACAATAATAACAACAATAACAATGATGATAATAATAATAATAATAATAATAATAATAATAACAATAATGATAGTAATGATAATAATAATAAGAGTCAGATTCAGGTTCGATTCCCTTCGTGGTCTGGATCATTAGTGCAGGCGTGAACACACAATACAAGTGATGTAGTGATGATGTGGCCTGAGTTGTGTGTAACTGGATTCACATGGTGAATCAGTAAAACCACGCAACGCGTCTCGAGTTACTTTAACTTTTAACTAATGTCATTTGTTGTGTAACTTTTTTCCCGGGACAAACGGACTTTAAAGGAAACCTAGGAAAAGGAACTTTGAAACCAAGACTTTTGAACAGAACACAACAAATGCTGTGAATATTTATTGGTTGTTTGGTTTCTTATTTCTTAATATTTTTGTTGCTCATTTCCTTTTGCCTAATTTAAATTTGAATGCATGTTTATTTGCATTCAGACTTATTGTTTCTGGTTGTTATTAACACTGTTAAGGCTCCATAAAGAGCTGATCTTCTGCATATCACTCATTTGTTACATTTGCTTACATTTGACATTGCGTTTTCCACAGCCCTAAACAAGTACTCGTTAGAGTTGTCTTAACCACCAGTTAAAATACTGACTGTTACTTTTTGTACATTTCTAGTTAATATTCATTAATCCCTTACAGAGACTGACCTCATCATCTGCAACATCATCATCTGCAACATCATCATCTGCAACATCATCATCTGCAACATCATCTGACCCTCATCCAGATGAAGGCAACAAAAAAACACTAAATATCTAATGACTTTTTAATTTGGTCCATCATTTATAGATTAATAAATCAGTTTGTAAACAAAAGCATTAATGACAATGTTACAGTGTTAGTAACGACAAACAGTCCTAAATAATAAATAATAGCATATCGTGTTATATTTTTATTTGCCTGACACTTGCACGGTCCTCCGTACAGTGTATGCGTGTGTGTGTGTGTGTGTGTGTGTGTGTGTGTGTGTGTAACCCTAACCCTGTGAGCCTGGCTGCAGATCGATGGTTATTGATTGGCCTCATTATTTCGTCCCATTGAACGCTCACCATTAACAGCTAAATTAAAACCTAACGCTCTCCCTCGCTCATTAAAGTCTCGTTAAAGCTCGGCTCGACCCTGCAGAGCTTCAGGAGGAGGGCGGGACAGAGGCTGGATCAATACTCTGATGCCTCAGTTTGATTTGATCGGCTTAATTTCCATGTCGCTGCGTGATACTGTGTAGAAAAGGCTCCACTGTGTGGCACGTTGGGGTTACTGCATGTGTTTATGACCCCCCCCCCCCCCCCCCCCCCCCAAAATTTCATTTTGAGATGAACTGAGTCTGTTTTTACTGAACCTGCAGTAAAATCCAGAGGCTGAATCTCTCCACATGGCACTGACTCACATGGAGCTTCTGAAGCATCTGCAGAGAGAAAAGCAGGTGTGAGGAGCTCCTCTGAGTTCCTCTGAGTTCCTCTGAGTTCCTCTGAGCTCCTCTGAGCTCCTCTGAGCTCCTCTGAGCTCCTCTGAGTTCCTCTGAGCTCCTCTGAGTTCCTCTGAGTTCCTCTGAGCTCCTCTGAGTTCCTCTGAGTTCCTCTGAGCTCCTCTGCTCCTTCATCCTCTGTGGAGCAGAGCTGGAATCAGTGCAGCAGGAAATGAGCCCTCAATGAACTCATATGTGTATTCAAGTGCTGTCACAGCTTGACACACACACACACACACACGCACACGCACACACACACACACACACACACACACACACACACACACACACACACACACACACACACACACAACATCATCATCTGCAACATCATCATCTGCAACATCATCATCTGCAACATCATCATCTGCAACATCATCATCTGCAACATCATCATCTGCAACATCATCATCTGCAACATCATCATCTGCAACATCATCATCTGCAACATCATCATCTGCAACATCATCATCTGCAACATCATCATCTGCAACATCATCATCTGCAACATCATCATCTGCAACATCATCATCTGCAACATCATCATCTGCAACATCATCATCTGCAACATCATCATCTGCAACATCATCATCTGCA
Organism: Trinectes maculatus; assembly: GCA_016785345.1. Classification (NCBI taxonomy): domain Eukaryota; kingdom Metazoa; phylum Chordata; class Actinopteri; order Pleuronectiformes; family Achiridae; genus Trinectes; species Trinectes maculatus. Next base: position 28,729 of record JAFBJQ010002189.1, read on the forward strand.
ACATCATCATCTGCAACATCATCATCTGCAACATCATCATCTGCAACATCATCATCTGCAACATCATCATCTGCAACATCATCTGACCCTCATCCAGATGAAGGCAACAAAAAAACACTAAATATCTAATGACTTTTTAATTTGGTCCATCATTTATAGATTAATAAATCCGTTTGTAAACAAAAGCATTAATGACAATGTTACAGTGTTAGTAACGACAAACAGTCCTAAACAATAAATAATAGCATATTGTGTTATATTTTTATTTGCCTGACACTTGCACGGTCCTCCGTACAGTGTGTGTGTGTGTGTGTGTGTGTGTGTGTGTGTGTGTGTGTGTGTAACCCTAACCCTGTGAGCCTGGCTGCAGATTGATGGATATTGATTGGCCTCATTATTTCGTCCCATTGAACGCTCACCATTAACAGCTAAATTAAAACCTAACGCTCTCCCTCGCTAATTAAAGTCTCGTTAAAGCTCGGCTCGACCCTGCAGAGCTCCAGGAGGAGGGCGGGACAGAGGGTGGATCAATACTCTGATGCCTCAGTTTGATTTGATCGGCTTAATTTCCATGTGGCTGCGTGATACTGTGTAGAAAAGGCTCCACTGTGTGGCACGTTGGGGTTACTGCATGTGTTTATGACCCCCCCCCTCCACTGTTAGAAAGAAAATTTCATTTTGAGATGAACTGAGTCTGTTTTTACTGAACCTGCAGTAAAATCCAGAGGCTGAATCTCTCCACATGGCACTGACTCACATGGAGCTTCTGAAGCATCTGCAGAGAGAAAAGCAGGTGTGAGGAGCTCCTCTGAGCTCCTCTGAGTTCCTCTGAGTTCCTCTGAGTTCCTCTGAGTTCCTCTGAGTTCCTCTGAGTTCCTCTGCTCCTTCATCCTCTGTGGAGCTCGAGAGCTGGAATCAGTGCAGCAGGAAATGAGCCCTCAATGAACTCATATGTGTATTCAAGTGCTGTCACAGCTTGACACACACACACACGCACACGCACACACACACACACACACACACACACACACACACACACACACACACACACACATAATTTTCTTCATGCTGGGCCTGAGCGTCAGGTGCTGAGTGATCTGACTCAGACTGTGAGTCACAGGAAACTGATTTCATCTCTTTCCTCTTTCCTGCTGCAGTTGTTCCAGTGACACACACCGAGACTCTACCGCCACCCACTGGAGAGAAGGTGGCTGCGCAGACGACAAGCTACCTCTGTGCAGATCGTATGTTGTGATCTCTGGAATTCTCCCTCACTCAGTTTAAATTTCACATAATCTGATCAGCTGATATTTCTGTATTTGCACATAAACCCAACATGTCAGGATGGATTTTGTATAAATGTGTGTGTGTGTGTGTGTGTGTGATGATTTACAGATTGATCATGTGTTCAGGAAGCAGAGTGACATCAAGCAGAAGAGATGAGAGATGTCAGCATTAAGACGTGTGCCATGTGTGGCATGTGTCTTTGACCTGTGTGAACACCAGAGGGCGTCCTTCAAGCAGTGGCTTCAGAGAAAACTGTGTCGGCTTTCAAGTGAGTAGGTGAATGATCACTTCTTCATCCAAACATTCAGTGTGGAAAAACAAACGTGATCTTACACAAAGTCAGTAAATTCACACATCGATTTTAAACAATGGCAGCTTGAGTTTCCTGTTCCTCCTGAGAATCTCTCTGTCTGATCTTCAAACCACCTGTTAGAACCTGAGAGACGCATCACTCAGGTCACTCACGCTCCTCTTACTCTCTGGATGTTGAAGTTAAAATTGCCGCAGAGTGTTGTTGTGTAACATGGTTACACAACAACACTCAACAAAACTGCATCATCTGGCCAAACTTTATTCAAGCTCTCACGACTTGGTCTTCAGTCCAGGTGACAGCCCAGAGGTCAGAAGCCAAGACACTGTGTTTCTCTAGTTAGCACCACGGCTCCCTGTGGTTTTGTCAGGGGCCTCAGGGGCCACATAAACCCCATGGCCCCTCAGGCATGTGCCTGTTTGGGGTTGCTCAGGGATCTGTCCATGAGCAGCTTGATTGTGTCGGACATGTAAATGAATTTTGCGGAGACTTTATTGTGACAGAGAATAAAGCAGGTTCAGTGTGAAGCTGTAGAAGTTGTGTTGTCAGTGACGGTGCAGAACAGTGGCGGCTGGTGAACAATAATCTTGGTGGTGCTGTTGTGCCAACAGATTTCCCTGCCTAATCGAACAGAAGCATTGACATGAACAGTCGGAAAATGACTACAGTTCCATAATAAAACTCTGTTTGTAGCATTAATCTCTCACCTTCATTTGCTGGGAAATGTTGATTTCAGCAGTTGTGGCTAAATTTCCAGCGCCCCACAGACGTTAAATTTGGCGACGTTGAGAGGCCAATTATTCATCATTTCTCCATAGCAACCGTAACCGGATTGGTTGTTTAGCTGCAGGTTTTGCCGATCGCCCCATGAGAGACGGATTCACTGTGTCAGTGGAAATTCACTGTTTAATGAGAGTCAGCTGATGGAAATGTTGTTTAAATGATTTAAATTGCATGCAGGCACACACACTATTAAGTTAAACTGACACTGATTGAAAAGAAAAATGCAAAATATATTTTTTCCCCTCAACAGCTGGTGGGGCAGAGCCCCAGCGCCCCCTATGGGCCAGCCACCTCTGGTGCAGAACCTGATTCAGATGATGTGTGTTCCTGCAGGTGGAGGAAACACACCTGACTCGTCGCTGCATGTGGAACCAGGCTGTGAGAGGAAGAGGAGGCCTCTTATTCGCCTGCTCAGCTGTGTGGACAGTGACGACCGCTGAAGCTTTGAACATGTTACATTTCCTTTTCACAAAGTTCACGTAGAAGCTCAGTAAATGTTTGCAATGCAAAACAAATGAAATCCAGATGAACCAAAGCGTCTAAAGACAGGAATATTGAGACGGGTTCATGAGTGTTGATTGTCAGAAGTTAATTCTCTTTCATTTTGTTTTTTTTTTTCCTCTGCTCTTCAGAACAGGGTCATGGGACACAACATCATGAGACACATGTGTGTCCCTCCATCACAGATGTCTCAGGACAAGCCGGCATCAGGATGGCAGACAAGTAAGGTCCTGTTCAGGACAGCTGTCATGCATGTTAACAACCTACTGATTTGCTCCATTGCATTCATTAATGATCCTGTTGTGTAGATTGTGAGGACAGGAATTGTTGTACTTGTGGTGATGATATGTGTGTCGATGTGACGGACTGAGGCATTATGTCTCATTGATGCACCGCATTTTTACCACACACTGATCCAACAACGCTGTTTTCTTTTGATTTGATTGAAATTGGTTTTGCTAATTGCTGCCATGGTCATCACACTACAGCACATTACTACAGTAATGTTTATTTGAAAGGGACAATGCACATTAATGGACACAGTACGAATACATGTGTAGACGCGCCGAAGTTAGCTTATCAGCTAATTTACATTTGCAGTCCCTTAAACCCCGTTAAAACATATACAGACATACAAAACATTTCATAATTTTACATTTCACATTTGTTTAGCTAAATTATAAGGTGCGTGTATAGAAAAGTGCTTACAGGGTAAGGTGCTACTATTTCTAAAAGTAAATAATACATGTAAAATTGGACCAGATGTGTTGGTCCTCTCCTGCTGCTTGAAGACGACCAAGACGTGAGGATCTAACGATGTGCAAAAGAAAATACAGTCAAGAGTTTTCAGTTAAAGACATCAGAGGTCAATATTGCAGGGTAAACACAGGCGGTGCATGCCTACATACGTATATGTAGGTACATACGTATATGTAGGTACATACGTATATGTAGGTACATACGTATATGTAGGCATGTACCGCTGGAACAACAGAATAAAAATATGCTACTGCTCAAACAGTCATGGCACATCTGTGTGTGTATTATGTGACATGAGGTCTGAGCAGAGCTCCTGAGTACAGCGTTGATTGGATCTAAGCCAGTTTTTGAGATTGGTTTTAAAGGTACTGTATGTGGGGGATTCTCTTATTGTGTGAGGGATGTTATTCCAGATGTTCCTGAAAGGACTGATTGTGCCAAGGTGGTGCATCTGTCGTTTTTTGATGTTTTTCGGAAATTTTAACTTTTTGACAAAATTTTCGACGCCATACTATAATGTGTCGGTTTTTTTTAAGTTTCTGACATTTTTCTAAAATTTTCATTTTTTCACAAAGTTTCTGACGACATACTATTTGTTTGTTTTTAAAAAAAAATCTTTCTTGACAGAAATTTTACCGCCATACTATACTATGTTGATTCTTGACGTTTAGGACTTTTTTCAAAAAAAATCAAATAATTTCATTTTTTTGGACAAAATTTTCGACAACATACTATACTATGTCCTTTTTTTTTTAGATATTTTGGATGTTTTTCGAACATTTTCATTTTTTCACAAAATTTTTGACAACATACTTTTTTAAATTTAGTTTTTTTTAGGATAATTCATCTTTTGACCAAATTTTCGACGACATACAACACAAAATGTCTTTTTTTTTCAAAAAATTAAATTTCTTTGAAATCATTTTCGATGACATACTATTCAATGTCGGTTTTTGATGTTTCAGACGTTTTTTGAAAAATGTCATTTTTGGACAAAATTTGTGACGACAGACTATACATGAAATCACCCCCCAGAATGATATTTTGTTGATTAAATGCCAGGAAACGTAATTTTCTGATCAGGTCAAAAACCGCAAAAAAAACATAAGAGGTTAGTATGTCGAAAATGCTCAAAAATTGAAATTTGAAATAACGTGCTAAAATACCCTAAAATAGCATGAGATCTATGTTTTTTATACGCCAGGAAACCTCATTTTCTGATAGGTCAAAAGAAGAAAAAACACGTTAGGGGTTAGTATGTCGAAAATGCTCAAAAATGCCCAAAAAATAAAAAATTGAAACAACGTCCTAAAATAGCACGAGATCACCCTCCAGAATGATATTTTGTTGATTAAGCGCCAGGAAACCTCATTTTCTAATAGGTCAAAAAACACAAAAATACGTAAGGGGTTAGCAGGTCGAAAATGCCCAAACATGTCAAAAAATTAAAAAGTGAAATAACTTGCTACAATGCATTGTGGTAGCATAAAGTCAACACCCAAAATGATATTGTTTTGATTGAACACCAGGAAATCTAATTTTCTGAGACGTCAAAAATCTTAAGGGGTTAGTATGTCAAAAATGCTCAAAACTTAAAAATTGAAATAATGCGCTAAAATGCCTCAAGATAGTATGAGATAAACTCCCAGAATGATATTTTGTTGTGTAAACACCAGGAAACCTCATTTTCTGATAGGTCAAAAAAAGAAAAAAAACGTAAGGGGTTAGTATGTCGAAAGTGCCCAAAAATGGCAAAAAACTGGAACTGAAATAATGTGCTAAAATACCCTAAAATAGCATGAGATCGACCCCCAGAGTGATATTTTGTTTTTTTTTTATACGCCAGGAAACCTCATTTTCTGATAGGTCAAAAAACAACAAAAACGTAAGGGGTTAGTATGTCGAAAATGCCCAAAAACGGGGCCTCACAGTCACCTCTGATTGTGGCTCTGGTGGCTCTGCCAGTGGTTGTTTTTTTTGTATAGTTTGTTTTTCTTGTCCCAAATGTCCCACTATACTATGTTGTTGTTTTTTTCAACATTTCTTACATCCATGTTGCGCAACACAGCAACACAGCTGTCAAGCTATAACTCCATTATGTAATCCCATGCACTGTGTAAACTGTGTATACTTCAACTGCCTGCGCATATGTGACTAATTACAACTCCTATTTTTCATATTATTTTATTACTACAGATTTTCTTTCATGTTTTTGTTTGTTCTCTTTTTCTATTCTTTTATTTTTTGAAGGCCTATGTGCTTATTGCATTTTACTTGGTGATGTTTAGTGTGTTTTCTTGCTTTCTATGACTCAGGAGCTTGGTAATGTTTTCAGTTTCCCTCGGGGGATTAATAAAGCGCCTCTGATTCTGGTGTCCTTTTCAAAAAGTTTTTAGTTTTTGTAAAAATTTCCAACGCCTTACTATATGTTGTTTGTTGACATTTCGGACTTTTTTGAAAAAATCATTTTTTGACAAACATTTCAACGGCATACTATACTGTGTCGTTTTTTTTTTTAATTTTTTGGCCTTTTTTCGAAAATTTTCATTATTTCACAAAATTTTTGACGCCAATCAATACTACGTCGTTTTTTGATGTTTTTCGGAAATTTTAACTTTTTGACAATATTTTCGACGACATACTATAATGTGTCGTTTTTTTTAAGTTTCTGACATTTTTCTAAAATTTTCATTTTTTCACAAAGTTTCTGACGACATACTATTTGTTTGTTTTTTTAAAAAAAATCTTTTTTTGACAGAAATTTTACCGCCATACTATACTATGTTGATTCTTGACGTTTAGGACTTTTTTCAAAAAAATTCAAATAATTTCATTTTTTTGACAAAATTTTCGACAACATACTATACTATGTCCTTTTTTTTTAGATATTTTGGATGTTTTTCGAACATTTTCATTTTTTCACAAAAATTTTTGACAACATACTTTTTTAAATTTAGTTTTTCTTAGGATAATTCATCTTTTGACCAAATTTTCGACGAAATACAACACAAAATGTTGTTTTTTATTCAAAAAATTAAATTTTTTTGAAATCATTTTCGATGACATACTATTCAATGTCGGTTTTTGATGTTT
>JAFBJQ010002190.1:0-13635 GCA_016785345.1 Trinectes maculatus
CTTATAACAATAGTTATCAGTTATACTTACCCTGAAAATAACCGTTACAAACAGATGCAGGATAAAGGGCAGATCTCAGGCAGTAATTAAGACAGAATGAGCTCCAGGCCAGAATGGTGTTTTTGGCCCAATTACTATGAGGGTTGTGTTTACCAACCACCGATGGCCCAGAACTAAAGTTTTCTGAGGGGTTGATGGGTGATGGGTTGTCTGGGCAAATTGGCTCCGAGGGCAGAGATGGCCAGTTGAGTCTGAAGCACAGAGACAGGAACTGTCCAACTATTGACCAGACCAGTGTCAGTGAAGCACTGAATCTATGAGGGCAGATAAGGTATGCCAATGGCCCCTCCAGGTGACAGTAGCCAGTAAGACAGTCTGTAGTGCGGAGGTTCACACAGAACTGCCACTTTACAGAACTCTCCTTATTTCTGCTGTCTTTTGCTCGGCTGGTTTCAACAAACTGTCCCACCTGACCAAAATTAAGGCATGCCTTGATGCCTTGATCTGCAAATGGAATCTTCTCTCCGCTTGGGAAAGATGTGTGGCTCAGGAGTTACCGACGAACTGGCTCCAGAATCCAAGAATGGAGGAGAAGGCTGTCCCTTCCCCTGGAGTAACACCTGAAAACCTTATCCAGCATTGATCTGCTAGCCGGGCATTGATACAGTTAGCCATGTTCACCAAATCATCAAAAACTTGGGGCAGGTCACAGAGAATGAGCTCATCTTTGATATCCTCACTCAGACCATTTAAAAAGACATCATAGAGTGATGAAGTAAAGACTCCCTTTGTTCGGTCACCTGAAGCTGAGCAATAAGAAAAAATTAAAAGAAGTCGTTTTGCTCCCTTTATGGAGGCCAAGTCTGGAGAGAGCCTGGTGTGGCTCTCTCCAAGACTGGCACCGGGGAAATAGAGACAAGGAGCCAGGAGCCCAGAATGAGCCCCCATTGCCGAGACGCCTGAACCTGTGTCTCTCAGAGGACTCTATCCAAATCTACAGGAAGAATGCCACCCGCCACATATAGTGCCTTCCCCGCCATATCCAAACCCAATCTCACACCTAATACAGACAAGAAACCCTGTCCTACCCGCACATGCTCCGACAGTGCAGGTCAAGGCTGGGGCTATGGACCTGGATATCCCTGGTTATGGCCAGATGCAAGACACACAAACTGTAACCTCCAAGACAGTGGAAACCTTAGTCACTGCCTGGAAAGAACAAGTAGCTAAAATAAACGATCTAACGAAAGTCACACTGAGGAAAAATATGATGTCACATCAAGAGGTCAGTCAACTCCTGCATTGAAGGAATGGTGGACAGTACAGGCATCCCTTTGGGGTCAACTGAAGTGCCCCCCCAAAGTTGACAGTGTATTCTGAAATCATAGCTGAGGAGAGCAATGAAAAAGTCAGAGGAGCCATGGGCACAGATTATGTGACAGAAAGTGATCCTGATGGGTGGAGACCAGTGCCAACCCATGCTATAACAGGTCATATGAAAGGCATGTTCACAGGCCATTTGACAGATGAATCTATGCACAGCATAAGAAACAAATATTATCTGAGACCAAGAAGTGGAGCCAAAATGAAAGAGGGGATGTTTCCATTGAGAATGGCAGGCAATGGCATGCCGGTGTATGTCCCTTTCGCCAATCGGGATATGGAAGGGTTGATAAAGAGAAACTTCCCTCTCTGAATCAGGGTGCAGACTCATGGATTTCTACACTAGAAGACCAAACAGCAGGTAACACTCTTTGTGTAGGTGATCTGAGAGCACTTCTGTCTAAAATAGAGGGAGCACGTACGACAGTAAAGATTTCCCCGCCCATGACTGGAAATCAGAAATAATTCAGGTGGTAAAAGAGGTCATGGCAGTGTAATGGAGATAATATTAAGATCCCACTTGCCAGATTTTGTTTTCTAATGTTTACTCTGGTTTCCTTAATATGCCTGTGTAATGTGTGTAATAAGCCTATGAGAACAGCATGTGTCCCTGCTATTTGGGGAGGAAAACCCCAAAACAGGAAGTAGAAAGTGCTGCTAAAAAGTGCGGGAGGCATGTGGACTGAGTAGAGTTGTGTGCAGTTTTTTTTTTCAGTTTGTTCTTCAGCCTCTTTGAATAAAAGAACGGCGAGTATATCCCAAAAAAAGGAACTAGTGGTGTCAATAAATATATACACAACGCAGAGAAAGGTTTACAACCGGAGGAAAACCCCAAAACAGGAAGTAGAAAGTGCTGCTAAAAAGTGCAGGAGGCATGTGGACTGAGTAGAGTTGTGTGCAGTTTTTTTTTTCAGTTTGTTCTTCAGCCTCTTTGAATAAAAGAACGGCGAGTATATCCCAAAAAAAGGAACTAGTGGTGTCAATAAATATATACACAACGCAGAGAAAGGTTTACAACCACTACAGCAACAGTCAACCCCTTGTATTATGCCAGGCACGACATTGGCACCCGCCATACCTGTGACACCCATCACAGCCACCTTTCAGTATAACATTGACACCTACTGGTCCAGTGGCATAACCATCTCAGTCCACTTTTTGAAATTACGGGGTGCGAACAAGGAGAAGACCATTCAATATTCCAGAGCCTTGTTACATCTGTGGACAAGTTGGACATTGGTCCTGCGAATGCCCTCAAGGTCAAGTACAAGGAGGACTACCTCCAGCACCACGGCCACGGCCAACCAGAGGAGGAGCACCCTTCCAAGGAGGCAGAGGTTGTGAAAGATCTCCTCCTCTCCCTTACCTTAACCAGATGCCAACCACAGCATGGCAATGGCGGCAAGACAAGGAGGAAGCAGAGTTCTGAAGGGGCCCCATATCCACTGCAGGTCAGCTCACTGCACCAATCACAGAACCAATGATAATCTGCACAACAAAAGTGACACCAAAATCTGAAGCTGTATGCAATAGAATCAAAGATGCCTTTGTCTGAGGCAAGTCATTGGCTTTCCAAATGTCACCAAGTCAGTCAAACTAGATGTTTCTGAAAAAGGTGACATCGTCAATACTGTCCTTTTTCAGAAAAAGGAGGTAGAAAGACAGGTACTGATGTCACACAGTGCAAAACAGTGTGGTGGCATCCTCACATGACAAGCATAATGAAGAACTATGTGGCTGAATAAAACACTTATAATTATCATAATCCGAAATAGCCATATAAATGTCCAGCTGGAAAGTTTCCTGTTCCTGAGGTCCCAAGATATTACCATTAAATTTACATATATTAAAGTTGGTAACTGAGTTACAGGATACAGATGTCTGTATCTACTAGATGTCACATGGTAAACAAGTTCGAAAAATGGGTAAAAGCAATTCCTTGCAAAATAGAAACAGCCAGCACAGTGGCTAAATGGTTAAAAATTTAACTGATACCTATGTACGGTGTCCCCAGAATTATTAGATCAAACAATGGGTCCCATTTTGACTTTTTAAACGTTTAGTAGCTTTTCAGGGGTTGGTAAAAAAAAAAAAAAAACTAATCAGACAGTCAAGAGAAAGATAAGATAAAATATGCCAAGACAAAGAGTTGAATTGGGTGGTTGTGTTGCCTCTTGCTCTGATGTCAATGAGAACATCTTGTGTAGAAATATATCATACATCATATAAGTTGTTGACGGGTCACCCAATGCCAGGACTTCCTTGGGAGGGTGGACATGTTCCCTCTTTAGATGTTTGACAAATTGACTGTGATGATCACATGACTGGTTTGACTAACGAGTTTTGTCTAAACAGGTCCAGTTGGCAGAGAATGGTGCCGAAAGAACTCCAGAAAAGACTGCAGTTATAAAGGCTGGGGATTGGGTAACGAGTGAAAGTCCACTACTGAAAGTGGCTTGGACCCAGGTGGACAGGGCCATAAGAAATTACTGTGTCTCTCACGTGGCCCAAGTAAAAGGTAAGAGTGGAGCTAATTGACATCACCTGTCACCAACATTGTGCACCAGCCCCACCGCCCTCTCAGACTTTTTCAAGAGGTAAGACATGATTTGGAAAAACAGGAGGAAGGGTCTAAAACATAACATTTTAGTAGAATACCCTTCATCAACATAAATAGACAGCACTCCTGGCATCTATTTAAACACTCTGTGGATTCAGAGGCATGATTTGTTGCATAATTTTAATACCTGTTATAATATACCTGTTATAATGTAATAATCAAATCAATTTTAATTTATTGACATACTGACTTAATGTGGTTGTTGTTGTATTTGTGATTAAGAATGTTGATCAATGGGCTCAATACCACCGCCCCATCTAAAAGAGAAGGAGCCAACCATGTATCAATTTCCACTGTTCATGTGTCAACTATGGCTCCTGAACAGTTGAATGGTTTGGACAAGGTTGATTCCAAAGGGCTCAGGCAGATTTGGATTTACATGTTAAAAGGTGTAAAAGGATGGATTGTTAGGATTTTATTTTTTAAGATTTTGTATTTAGTGCATGAAAGTGGGTAGTAGAGTAGGTTTAATATGTAGTTCAAATATGCAGTATTTTTGTAGTATATTTTGTAGTATTCAAATATTATATATTGTTGTTAGTCACGTTGCATTGTAAAACCATGTTTTGCATTAAGCACTATAAAACCATTAATGTAGTTAAATTGGGTTCAAAGAAAAAACAAACTAAGTAGACACAGGAAACAAATTCCTTATTTGAAGCAAAATAGCGGATATGTGTTAGCCACAGGATGAAAGACAGTCCTTATGTGAAAGCAACAGGTTTAGCAGATGCTGCTCTTTGTTCCTTAGGATTTTAACAACAAGAAGGAATATAACATTGAAAATTCAGATAACTATGCACATACTTACAAAACATACTTAAATAAATTTGTACATAATCACAGTTATAGGTGAAGCTGCAGACATGGTTACACAATGTTATACATTGGACTATATTTTTATATTATATTTTTTATTAAGTGAATACATATACTTATTTAGGATCACCATAGTTGTAGATGACAAATATTATTATTATATATTATATTATTATTATAAAATTACCATTGGTGTAGTTGGTTTAATTGTAGTTTTAAATGAGTTTGTCTGTAATAATAAAATATAAACTATATATAAGTAAAAGATATTAAAATAAATAGCCATACATGAATATGTAAAAAGGCCAAAATACAACGCCCTTAGTAAAGACATACTCTAATCTGGTTGGAAGAAGAAAAGCGCAGAAGGGGCTGGGACCAGCTGAATTTACCAGCGACAAGAGAGCCAAGTTTAAACCACAGCCCCTCTCCAACTTTAGACAAATGAGATTAGAGTTCTCTGTCTAGATGAGTAAAAACATTTATGCACTGATTTTTCTGGATCCTTTTCTGGGCGGTTGATTACTGAGTTCGCTAGGTGATTGTCCAAACAGAAAAGGTTGAAGGATATGTTACTAGACGCTGCAGCTTACACAACACAACACCACTATCTGTAGCTTAGCAACTGATCACGTCATTACACAATATGGTGCTGCGCACGCGCAGAACACATAATACTGATACATGTTAGGGTACTAACTCTGCCCTGAGGGCGAAGTTAAGTTGGGGTCAAAACAAATGAACACGGAAGTCTTGGGGCTCTTCCAGGGTTGCGCTGTGTCAGGGAAGACCCCGGTGCACTGTAAAGCAACTGGAATATTGTTTCTCTGTATAGCCGACTTCACAAAACTATATAAACGTGTCTGCACTCGACTTTCGAGCTCGGTCTCTTTTATTTTGAAATCCTCCCGATAGTTGCCACTGACTCCGGGCTCTGCCATAATAGAACCCGACGAGGGGGGAGAAGCCCATGTGGCTGATGTGTATGTGTGTGCATGTGTGTACATGATGCCCAACATACCCCACCTAGAGAATAGATTGACTTCGGCCAGGATGGCTGGATGGATGGAAAACATACATATAATCTATAGGTTCAAATAACTTTAAAAAATGCCAAAGAAAAAGTAAACTGAAATATGCTTTGTCACTCAGCAAGGTGCACAACAGTTTTAGTGGATCAATATTGTGTTGGTTCTGCTTCCACTCCCAAGGCGCTTGAGCATTTGTCTAAAACCTGATGCTAAGGTTAAAATTGTCCGCCTCATTTAATTAAATGTTAGTCCCTAGACACACACAGATATGCACGCGGACACACTAGTGCTCTCACACAACAAGGTTATATTTCTTTAAATTTCACAAAACACAGTCTGTCCTATTTTTCCATAATATTGCCTTTCTGACACTAATTCACTGACTTGGTTTGCACACACAGATTGTTAAAAGCCAGTCATCTCTCAGTACAGGGGTGGTTGTAATGAACAAATGTATGGAGCTGGTTTTACTGTGTGTGGGTGACATGAATAAAACCAACATCTGTTATGCTGCGGTATAATCTGCATAGCTGCGTGAGCAGCAGAGATGAGAGAACTTTAGAGGAGAACGATATCGACATTCAGTGTATCCCATCACATCCACAGGGCCGTCTCTGAGTTTTATGACTTTTAGTACACAAAAGGAGGTACATAGGGGGGTGAAACTCATTTTATGAGAGGGCTGCTTCGCAGAAAAAAAACTGTTGTTCACTGGCTTTGCAGTCTGCTGTAGTATTAACAGGTTTCATTGGTAGCTCTGTCTTCCGGTTTGACTTGAGAGTTGTCTAGGGTTTGTATGGATACATTCATCATATATGACCTGGCTTGTGTTGTCCTCTTAGAGAGTCACTTGCAAGACAGAGAAAATAAGGAGTACAAAAGGCAGCGAATGTACAGTTTGAGGAGGATAAACTAAATTAGAGTGATTCAGATAGGTGTTTAATTTGTGTTTGTGTGCTTGCCTGAAGGCATTTGTTTATACGTTTTTCTGTGCATTTGTGTGTGGGAGCTGTGGATATCTTTTGTCGTGTGTGTGTGTGTGTGTGTGTGTTTGTGTGTGCAGAGTGTAATGGCACCAGGCCCTGTAGCTTCAGGCTACAATCCAAATGAGATCTGAGGGACCTTGTGTCAAGACAGCTCTTCATCAAACATAACAGTAGCGAGAGGCATAATTGAACGGTTGAGATAGGATCTTCAATCACTCTGTGTGGGAGACCACTTTAAGGGTTTCATCTGCACAATATATGACATGCAGGACTGCCAATTGAATATGATAATGTGTGAATGGATCGTCCATGGGACCTAATGGTTTCTCGGTTACTGACAGTGAGAAATGACATCCACAGAGGTACAAGGGGTAATGTGAAGACTCTAGTATCAGTAGAGTAAGCTTCACATAGAATAAACTTCAGGACAGTCCTGCTGATTGTCACATGCAGTCAAACCACAGCCACTGAGTCTCATTCAGCTTTAGATTGTATATTTTTCTGGAAATGTTAGGCATCCAGAAATATTCATATTAAATGAATAGAGAAAATGATGAACAAGGTTAATCCCAGAGCTCAGATTCATTACAGAAAGTAGAGCGAGTGTAGAGGACTGTTAGGGTTTGGAATTATGTGTTGTTTTTCAGAAAATCATTTTTTTTCATCTTTTAGACCAAAAAAACAAACAATCAATAAAAACCCACTGCTTTGTTATGGTGACAGAAGCTTTTTTTCAACTAGGACCACAGAAAATACAGGGGCGTAAATGAATTAGCCACGTTAGGCCAGATTACTAATGCTGCCATGATTTACTGGGACACCTGTGATACTTGTTAATTTTGCTTGTCAGTGCTGTGCTTTTCACATTTAAGTGACTATTGAAAATGTTGTAGTTTCACTGAATTTCTATGGCTTCATTTCTTGACAAAGTAAAAAATTCACTGATTTGCCACAACATTAAAACTAGTCAGTGGTAAACCATGCGGCTGATTGTTATGTTATCGTTCTGTTAGTTCATGGGTTATTTTAGTTTGTTTTATGGTTTATTTTTTTGCTTTCCCTCCTTCTTTTGTTTTTTTTCTACACAGAGTAAGTCACACGGTGTGTGGCTGGTCTTCCCCATGACAGATGATGAGGCACACCTGTTTCCAGTCTTATCATCAACCTCCCAATAAATAGACCGGTCTTCGCTCCACTACTCTGCCATTCCATCCTTGCAGTAGTCTAGTCGATCTTTTAAGAAACTCTTTTTGTTACCATTCTTCTTTTGCCAAAAAAATCTACGTTTTTTCAGATCTCCTACTGTCTCGTCTCTGCCTCGAGTGATTGAAATTGTTCGTTCCGGCTCCACGTCCTCTCCCTCTCTGCCGACCTCATTGGATCTCCAGCCAGCCTGCTCTCTGGCACCCCTGCTCCTCGTCATTGAAGGAGTATTTTTGTTTTTTTGTTTTTCCTGTCTCTGCTTTGGGGTTTGATTATCACAAATCATAACAGATTGGTGCGTGATAAATTTCCAGTTTTAAAAGGCTTGATTAATATTGATTTGAGGACATGTAACTGTTCAGTTATAGGTAAAATCATCAATATTGTTACAGTAAAGCCCAGGTTATACAAAACAATGATTTTATTAGATTTGTCATATGAAAAATGCAGAAAAAAACTGTACAATAACATGAAGTACAACACAGGTCATATAAATGACTTTGCAGCCTCTAACAGCTGCTGTACTGGTGAGCAAAAAAGAATCTTGTCTAATATTATTATAAATGTAGCTGTTTCGTGAAAAGTAGACATATTTTAGTGTCAGTATTATATCTGCAGTAACTTCTTTCATTTTATTTTTTTCTTGTCATAATTCTGCAGCTGTGGTAAAGTGTATTGTTTAACCTTATGTGGCGGGAGCGGGTGTGTGTTTTGTGTGCGTGTAGGTGCCGTAATGTTGACATGGCGGCGTGATGCCTTCAACCTGGACCTGAAGCTGTACCCACATACAATGACCTAGGGCAGCATGGAGCTTCTACGGTCTACAACCGGAGCCGAGCCAGGACAGCAGCAACCATGTTGTGGTGGCCGATGATCGGTCACACCAGGATGCAGTTCAGTAGGTGCAGAACCAGGAGAGTGGGAGCTGCTAGTTTCCGCTACACAGCAAAAGAGAGAAGTGTCAAAACTAGTGCAAATAGGTGTATGACTGCAGCGGCAAACAAAGGTCAGAGGCCACCCTCTGACCTCTACTGCACACCGGATGTGCCCACGAGAACCGCTCGCTCCCTCCGGCCTACTGTCCCTCTCAGCACTGGATGCCTAACTTGATGATTCGACGAGGAGACACAGACACACGCACCAGCCCAGCACACCAGACGCACAGTGGAAGCTAAGGGAGAAAGGTGCACAACACACCCGGCTTTCATTGCGCACAGCGCCACACAACAACCAACGTGCAAGAACCGGTGCAGTGCCGTGCAGTGATCGGAAGGGAGATAGAGGACCCAGTCACAACCACCCCCACTATTTTGCATCACGTTTGGCACAACTAGGGTGGAAGGCAATGGGTGTCTGGAACCAACAAATAGAGATCCCCAGCAGAAGAAGCTGGGGGAGGTTGCACCTCTGGAGGTGGAACAGGAGACTCAGGCCTACCTACAGCCTTCACCATGTCGCAATGTACAGTCCGCACCTGAAAAGCCTCTACAGGCGCGATGGTGTAAACTGCACCTTGACCAGGAGCTTTCACTACCAGATAGACCACAGAGCTCCAGGCGTCCTGAATCTTGTGGCGACCTCTGACACCATGGTCCCACACATGTAGCAACGAACCAATATGAAGAGGCACCTCTCTGACCTTCTGATTGTGCCGTTCCTCCCAGTGGCCTGCAGAAGCCAACACCAGCACCTTGAATGCCACCTGAAGTCTCGCTTCATGCTCCATAATCCAGTCCTGTACACCCTGATGACCATGCTGTTGATGAGTTTGATTGTTGATTGTTTCAAGGTTTCTTCCTTGAAAACTGCAGGGTTTTCACCCTCAGAGTGGAAATCCCGGTGGTGCAGCACACCCTCAGGCTCAACCAAGTGATTCCACTGGCATAACAAAAACATGACTGGTTGGGACAGCTGATGTCGTTCGGCTGCAGAAGGCTGAGTCTGCCTCCTCCAGAACAACAAGACTTCCTTCAGGGTGGGATCAGGCTCCTGCGAAGAACCAATGTCGACAGTAGACTGGTCTGTAAGTTCAGAGATGATGGACTGGATCGCCTTCAGAATTTGTTGCTTGCTGAAGGACGCTGTGAACTGACGTGCCAGGCAAAAGCTGTTGTTGACAGTGCTGGATGTAAATGCTGGCTTACGGGAAAGTGTGTCTGCATTCTTATTACTGCAGCCAGAATGATACAAGACAATGCACAAAGCCAAGAAACAAACGCAATTCCAAGATTTGACGAAGGCCGTGGCAAAGCACCTTAGCTGGAGATAACATGCCCCAAATAGCTGACCTGCTGCTGAAAGAATGAACATTTATTGAGCTTACCTTTCAGGCCTTCCTGTTGGAGCTGGCCCAAAACAGATGAGGAGAAGATGATGATGTCGTCCAAATAAAGAAGCAAAAGCCAACTTTGCTGACCTCCGAACATTCTCTGCATCAAGTGCTAGATGCTAGGAGCGTTGCATAACCCTAATGGCATTCGATTAAATTCAAAAAGTCTAAATGGAAATGATGTACAGAAGCTTAGCCTCTACTGCACATGTGATGCACCCACCAGCACCGCTATCTGCCTCCAGCCCACCGTTGCTCTCAGCACTTTATGATCCTATGAGGAGACACGGACACATGCATCGGCCCAGCGCACTAGACACAGCAGAAACAAAAGGGAGATGTGACCAATGCACCCAGCTTTTACTGTGTGCGTGGTCGTTCAACAAATCAACTTGCACGTGACAGCACAGCGCCATGCAGTGACCTGGAGGGAGACAGAAAACCCGGCCACACTTATATTGTTGTCACTTTGGTTTATGGTTAACATTCTTTAATGTATTAAGAAAGCTGGAAATGGTGCTCCATAGTTAATTTTAACAATTTTCCAGTGGCCAATCACAGTACTGCAACTGTGCATCAACAAACAATTTGTATAGCCCATATTCAGAGTACAGGGTGTGACATCCTGTGAAAAACTGCCAAAAACCCCCTTTTAACAGGAAAAAAAAAAAACGCAAAAACCTCCAGGAGAGACTCGTGATGGATCCCACTCCCAGGGATGGACATAAGTGCAATGGGTGCCACGTGTACACAACACATCAACAGAAATGACTTATAATTATACAAGTAGATTAATATAATATAATATAATATAATATAATATAATAGTTGGAGTGGTGCGTTGAGTGCAGTGCTGAATCTGGGTCCTGCAGCTCCGGAGCATGTTCCACGATCAGCTGCCACCGCAGTCGATGGTCCGTAGAAGTGGCTGCAGCTGGTTCTGGAACAGTGGAGCACAATGACTCCGGAGAAGAGGTTGAATTAGTAAGGTGCATTCATAAGACATAGATATAATGATATGATGTAGATGGAAGGAGGGAAAGCAGACAGAGGAAGAGAAGGATAAGGTCTAAATGTCCCCCGACAGTCTAGGCCTATGGCAGCATAACTAAGAGCTGATCAAAGATGGACCTCGACCAGCCCTAACTACAAGCTTTGTCAAAAAGGAAAGTTTTAAGTCTGCTCTTGTCAGACAATGGGAAACACCTGAAGGGAAGTGGGAAGCGACCTAACATAAGGAGGGTAGGGTTTCAAAATAAAACAGGAAATAATACCAACACAGAAACAAGACATGACATTACTCCCCCCTCTAGGACCGACTACCAGACGGTCCAGGCAGTTCAGGGTGATTCTTATGAAAGTCTGATATTAGAGAATTGTCCAAGATGAAACGGGAAGGGACCCATTGTCTCTCCTCGGGGCCGTATCCCTCCCAGTCTACCAGATATTGTCTGCCCCGGCCTCGGCTGCGCACTGCTAGTAGTTTCTTCACTGTGTACGTCGGACCACCATCAATCACTTTCGGAGGAGGGGGAGGCGGGAGGGAAGGAACCATGGGACTATCCTTGACCGGCTTGACCTGGCTCACGGCAGGATTGTGGGACACCAGACACCGGAGGCCGGTTTCCAGTTGTTGATTTAGGCGCTCGGTCTGGCCGTTGGATTCAGGGTGATAGCCAGATGTCAGGCTGGCCTTTGCTCTGATGAGTTTGCAGAACTCCCTCCAGAAGCGTGACACAAACTGGGGCCCCCGGTCAGAGACAATGTCTTTCGGGAATCCATGGATTCTAAAAACGTGGTTCATCATGATTTCAGTGGTTTCTTTGGTGGACGGCAGCTTGGGGAGTGCGATGAATCTGGCCATCTTTGAAAATCGGTCCACCACTGTGAGGACCGTGGTGTTTCCCTGTGAGACCGGAAGCCCCGTAACAAAGTCTATGGATATATCAGACCATGGTCGGGAGGGAATGGGAAGCGGTTGTAATAATCCCATACGTGACTTGGAGGATGTCTTGTTCCTGGTGCAGACCGAGCAGGCCTCGATGTACTCCCGAACCTCCGGCTCCATGGATGGCCACCAGAACCTCCGGGAGATGGCAAACATAGTTCGCCTCACCCCCGGATGACAGGAAAGCAACGAGGTGTGAGCCCATTGGACCACCCGTGGGCGCAGCCCGACCGGGACAAACAAACAATTCGCTGGGCACCCACTAGGCGGCGGACTCTCACCATTCGCCTGCTTAACCTCCTTTTCTATCTGCCAAGTCACCGCTCCAACCACACAGGTTAGTGGAAGGACGGGTTCTGGTTCCTTGGCAACAGGCTCAGGGTCGTAGAGTCGGGATAGGGCGTCAGCCTTGATGTTTCGGGACCCCGGCCTGTAAGAAAGGGTAAAAGAAAAACGATTAAAAAACAATGCCCATCGGGCCTGGCGAGAGTTTAGTTTTTTGGCTTTTCGAATATACTCAAGGTTCTTGTGATCAGTCCAGACAATAAATGGGTGTTCCGCCCCCTCCAGCCAGTGCCTCCATTCCTCCAAGGCAACTTTTACGGCCAGTAATTCCCGGTTACCTACATCATAGTTTCTTTCAGCTCTGGATAGGCGGTGTGACAGGAAGGCGCAGGGGTGCATCTTTCCATCCTGCTCCGAACGCTGGGAGAGAACTGCCCCGATACCTTCACTGGAGGCGTCCACTTCCACCACGAATTGTCTGCAGGGATTTGGCATGGTGAGGATGGGTGCTGTCGTGAAGCGGCGCTTCAGGTTCTGGAAGGCATTCTCTGCCTCTGGGGAGATCTACGGAGATCTAATTTGGTGAATATTTTGGCCTGTTGGAGCTGATCAAAAACGGTGGACATGAGTGGCAGAGGGTATCTATTTTTAATGGTGATGTCGTTGAGGGGACTGTAATCTATACACGGCCTTAGGGACCCATCCTTCTTTCCCACGAAGAAAAAACCAGCCCCAGCGGCCGATGAGGAGGGACGGATGAGTCCCGCCTTTAGTGACGTGTCTATGTACTCCTTCATGGCCGCCTTCTCCGGTCCGGAGATCGAATAAAGGCGCCCCTTGGGAATGGTGGAACCGGGAATAAGATTGATGGCACAGTCGTAAGGACGGTGCGGAGGCAAGGTCATGGCTTTGGTTTTGCTTAAAACCTCTCGGAGGTGGTGGTAGCATGCAGGGACCGACCTCAGGTCGGGCGAGTCAGGGTCTGTGGCAGAATCAACAGAAACATGATTAACATAATTCACCACCGGGTC
>JAFBJQ010002196.1:5000-114376 GCA_016785345.1 Trinectes maculatus
ACAGCAGAGAAGAGGATCAGACAAACATGACGGACTTTTCGACCATTTATAAAGTGAGCGTGGTTGTTGCTGTTGTTGTTGTTGCTGTTGTTAGCTGCTTCACTCAGGGTAAGTGTCTTCTCTCAGCTGCTGCTCAACAATATCAACGTTAAATACCGTCAGTGTAGTTTGCATTGTTACGTTACGGAAATGTTTGAATAATATGAATTAAGACTGTTTACAGACACAGGAAGAGGGCCGTGTGTGAACACGTTTAAACTTTCGTTTTATTAAAATATGGGGTTGACGTGTGTCATTTATATGCCGAATTAAACGAAAGATATAGTCGTGTGGTTATTCGCCTCAATTATATTCCTGTGATCGCAACACTTTTGTGTAGCTCATTTTTTTTTGTATTTTTCTGAATTGAATTTGGTTTGAAGATGCGTGTTGGCATGCTGCCCTCTCGTGGCCACATCTGTTAGTACGCCCGGAAGCGGCGACCCTCAGGTGTCCTCTCCTTAGTTAAATTATAATATGAGAGGAAATAATGTTGAGGGAAAACAAAGGTGGAAATTTAGCTGAACTTTACACCTGTAGTCACTGACGGGCTAAAGCAGGAGAATAATCTGAAGATCCTGGATTGTTGTGTTTGTTTTTGTTTATGTTTGTTTTGCAAATCCTATGTGACATTCCCTGCCCAAACATGTTGTATTCTGTTATCTATCTGTTGCAGAACACACACCACTATGGACCAGAACACTGTGCTACAGTGTCATGGTATAATTCTCATGTTTCCCAGAGGATATGTGCTGGATAATTAATTGTCAGATTCTTGTTAACCCTGTCTGCAGCCAGCAGCAGCGGCGGCGGTGGCGGTGGCGGCGGCGGCGGCTGTCCGGTGCTGGAGTGCTGGTTCGTGCAGGACAAGGGCGGTCGAGGAGGTTTTGCTCCAGCTACAGCTCAGGAAAAATCCCAGTTTTACATCAGAACAGACTCAAACAGCCGCTGTGCAGAGTCTCAACAGGCTCCGTCCGACATCACCGCTGACAGAGTCTACTGTCTAACAGGCGAGAGCTCAACGTGACACTGACTGTCAAGTGTAGATTATTATACCTTTATTCTCTTTAGCATTTTCATGTATGTAATCCTATGCACTGTGTATAAATAAGTAGAACTCCTAGTTTTCATATTTTATATCTCTACAGATTTGATTTCATATTTTGTTTATTTCTGATTTTTGAACAGCTGTATATTTGCTACTGCATTTTGCATGCCTATAGTTACTGCATATTTACTTGCTGTAACTCTATGACTCAGGAGCTTTGTAACTTTTTGAATTTCCCTCTGGGGATTAATGAAGTAATTCTGATTCTGATGTATTCAGACATTTTAATTTGACATGCCGGCCTCCTCTGTCCTCAGACCCAGCTGCCACTCTCTGCCACCGCTCCCTCCACCCTCCCATAGGCTCAGTCCAGAAGCCCCAGTGTGAGGTCAGCTCTTTCCAGCCGCAGCCCTCTCACCTCAAGTGGGTCGCTCCACTCACAGTCTCTGGTCTCAGCCCCATATACCTTCAAGCTGACTGGTATTCAGCTGCTCTGCTGGGGGTCCACAAACAGCTGAGCATCTCCAGCGTCATGCGTGCGCCCACGGCAGCCAAAGAGACAAATGGTAAGGGTCAGGGAAGATGAAAGCGTTGGTCGTGTGTCAGTCGTCTGTGTTAGTTTTAACTCCCTGTGTCCTCGCCGTCTGTCGGTTTCTCCAGTGATCCTGAGTGTGACCAGTAAAACAGCCTCGGTGCAGGCCAGGCTCGGGAAGCCGGTGCTGCTGGACTGTGGCTTCTGGGTGGATCCTTCCTCGCCTCTGTCTGGCTCGGGTTTCGCCGTTGAGTGGCGCTACCAGTTCAGAGGCAAAGGGCGACTTGTTTTGGCGTATGATGGCAAGACGGACCGTGTGGCCGACACACAGGAGGACGGAGCCACGTTGGACTTTGAGGGTTTGCACAAGGAAGGAAACGCATCTCTGATCCTGCAGGAGGGTAAAGCGCGTCATTCCGGGACGTACATTTGTTCGGTGTATGTGCCGTATCTTCTGGCTCAGGTGGCAGTGGAGCTGGAGGTTGTAGGTGAGGGAAACGATTTTTTGTCCATGTTGTCATTCATGCACATCATCTGCTGTCAGACAACACGGATTACCTGATTGTTAACTCTCTCTTTTATTGTGTTGTTTTTTTTTCCTTTTGCTCCTCCATTCTTTTCTCTTTCTACTCAGAACCTCCATCACTCTCCATCAGCCCCTCCCCTCTGCCCCTCGCTGCCCCTGGCAAGACCTTGATCGTCCACTGTGAGGCGTCCGGCTTTGTCCCCCTCTCCCTGGAGCTGAGCTGGGAATTTAAAGGTGCTGATGGGAAATCCAGGCCTCTGGAGTTGGGCAGTGTAACAGGACACAGACACGCCCTGGATGGCACCTACAGCCAGAGCACCTGGCTGGAGCTTGACACCTCCAAAGTGGACTTGGGCACAGGAGGAGAGCTCACCTGTGTGGCCGTCCACCCTGGAGGCACACGTCGAGCCAGCACGTCCCTCAGCGTCATCGGTAATGTCAGAACAGCTTGTCCTGTTATTATTAGATACAGGTTGGGAACAACATTACTGAGGCCACCATGATGGGAAATGTTGCCCTCTGTCCTTTGAAGTCAATAGTTACATTTATTATTTTCGTCAAGCCAAACCACAAAGTGGGACTGAGATTGAGCTGCGTCTTGTTTCTGTGCAGGGTTTAGTGCTCCCTCTATCGAGGACTCGATGGCTATGGTTGGTGTAGCACTGGTGCTGTACGGTCTAATCAAGTTGGTCTCCTGGACTTTTACCAGCTCAGGTACATGACAACAGTTATAACTATGAACCTTAGCAAAGTGACAGTAGATTTGTGTATTTTTAAGTATCTGAAACCATTTAATCATTTCCAGCTGTGAAAGGCCTTGATACGATGTGAACACAGCACACTGTTTACGTGTGTCAGTATATTATCAATTTTGTCTTTTCTTCTTAATTCTCTGTATTCAGGCACAGACGAGGCTGAAAAACAACACAAGGTCATTTTTTTTGAATACTCCAACATTTGCGATTCTGACTTTGTGTTTTTTGTGAGTGCTGCTGCTTTGCCTGTCTCCTCCCAATTCTAACTCTCTGTGTTGTCCTCTTACAGAAGGAGGAGTAAAAAAAAAAGAAGTCGACTGACGTTGGAATTTGAATCCAAACCACCAAACTGGCTTTGAAAACCTTGGAGTGACTTTGTTTTTCATGTTTAGAGTTATGTCTAGTTCTTGCTGGTAAATCTGTGGAAACCTCTTTTCTTCGAGGGTGTTTGGTATTACAGACTAATTTATGTACGTCAGTTTTCAAATAGTAATAAAAAGCAGGAATAGGTGTCAGGAAGAACTCTGGTCCACCTGGTCCAATTCCAAAACTGTTATTTTTTAACGTTATGTTGTTATGACACATATTCATCACTGTATTGTTTTACCAACACTGGAGAAGACCCCAAAACAATCCTGGAACATAAAATACAGTATTTATTAGAGTAAACTGTCCAAACTTGTAAACTGAATTTGTAAATATGTGAAAGGTCATGCGACTCCTGTAATTCTTCCATTTGTGTGTTATGTTGTTGTTTGTATCACATGTTGTTTTTGACTGAGTGTGTATCGGTCATCTAGGTGAAAACAGGATTGACGTTTTATCACCTCAGTCTGAGCTGATTTTAAAATAAAATGTACATAGACATTAAAACATAATGATTTAAACAGAGCACACAATCCTGTTCGAGTTAATTAATTATTAAGTTCTGTGTTGTGCGTGTACATTAAATAATTATAGTTGAATAAAAACTGAGCCCGCATTACCAGTGATGTAAAAGTTAGACTTCCGTTGTTCCTTTCAAAATAAATCGACACAATGGACATACATATTCTTGTAATCTTTTGAGTGTTAATTGTTTAATTTTGAATATGTTAATCTCAATGTAAAAAAACACATACTATATACACACATAGAAATTATATTTATCGAAATGATTGACATATGATCTACATGTAACATTAAAACACTAGATATCTCAAATCATGAAATAAGGATAGTCATTATTTATACACAGTTATTTGATAAAGAAACTATAATCATCTGGGAAATTGAAAACTACTTAATTTTCTATTCATCAATACATTCCTTTCACACTTTCATATTAAACTATTTCCGACTTTATCAACGTTGGTTCAGTGTTGATAAAATCATCCAATGGGTGTCGACTTTACTCACCGTCGACCAATCGGAGGGAGGGATGCTGACGGGACTTCAGCGGGCGCATTCTCGAGCTCGAGTCAATAGAATAGCGAAGTTGACGAGCGCTGTGTTGGTAAACAGAAAGTCCAAAAGAGCAAATACACGATTTTACAGAGTAGCCCGCCTTCGTTAAAGCGATTTGTTACGCGATTGAAACGATAGACAGCATGTGGACTATACTTTCGGTACGTTGCCTTCTAACTTAGCAAAGTGACTGCGCTAACAAGCAGCTTAATGCTAGCTTTAGCTAACCGTGACACAGTCTTTTAACAATGCGCCGCGGCGGAGCTGGCTCCCGTGGTTTAACGGCAAACTGCTCCTAACCAAGAGGCCGGTCTGTGTGAGTATGTCACAGTGAACACAGTGTTCCTTTGCTGGGTCTCAATTTCCGTCTGTTTAGCTACGTGCCATCATCGGGATGGATCACTTGACTGATAAGTTATACTCTTGGTTGTTGGTTCTAATTCATTAAAAAAAATAATTAAAACGAAGATAAGTCATTACATGATTGATAAGTCAAGTAACTGTCGTTTCTGTTTATTCTCAGCACATCGATACTAAGTCTTCATTCCACTGATTTTCCATTTCATTGTTGTAATCATCCAGTACCATTGAGCTGTGCCTTACTTCCTCATACCATGAATCGAAAGAGGCCATCGCATATATTTATAAGCAGTTTTTTTTGTTGAGATATTTTTCACTGGATAAATAAAAACTGCTCCTGTTGAAACATTTTGCATCCCTGCACAGTATCGCTCGCCCTGATCATCATTCTCTGTGTTTTTGTGTTTACAGAACCAGGCAGTATTTTGAATGGCGGTGGCTCCTGCCTCGATGGCGGATAGAATCATCGTCCTGGATGATGATGAAGAGGAGAGTCCTCAGCCCTCCCGTGCTGCCTCCACCTCACCCTCTGAACATCAAGCCAAAAGTGCATCGCCGCTCAGAGCTCAGCCACCGGCCCCCACCAGTGTCAGCCAGTCCCATTTTGCCACAGCGAAGAAGCACAATCACGTCCTGCAGGCAGAGAATGAGAGACTGTTCACTGAGGTGAGCTTAGAAACACACGAAGCACCATTTTTTTCCAGTGGTCAAAGTGAATGGTCAGTTTCAGTAGTCACGTAAATAACATTGATGCTTGTCCTCATGTTGTCATAAAGCTTTTCATAGCACGAATGTTTGTACGCCTGACATGCCGAAGTTTTTGTAGCTGTGCAAACAACCATCTGGGATGTTAACATTAATCATATTAGCAGAGTAGTGGTAACAAAACATTGCAAGATGGTGTGGACTGTAAAAACCTGCATCTCTATTATGTTGTTGCTGTACACCGTGTGGTTGCACATGAAGCCCCTGTTCTCCTGCATCACCTTCTCCTTGTCTTCTCATCCACCTCGTCTTCTTGTCTGCTTCCATCAGTTTATTGAACTCTGCTCGGCTCAGACTCAGGACTGCCCCGAAGTCTTGAGCTTCCTTCACACCAAACATGCCAAGGCCTCTCCTGACTACCTGTCATCTGTGGAGTTCAGGAACACCTTGGGCCAATGTTTGACTCGTGCTCGGGCCAATCGCTCAAAAACGTTTGTCTACATCAACGAACTGTGCACCGTGCTCAGGCAGCATGCTGTCAAGAAGAGGCAGACCCTCACCAAGGTCGAGCCTGGGTCTTCTACCTCAACATCAAGCAATGTCCAGTCTACCTCTGTTCTGCTTGAGAGTAAAGACGAGACTAAAGGTGAGGAGGAGGAAGGGAAGAAACCAGCAGCTGAAGATGAGCAACCGTCCACCTCAGGGCTACAGGAGGGCAGGGAGAACAGTAAAGAGGAGCAACAAGACGCAGAGAAAAAGGCAAACAGGACATCCAGGAAACAGGTTGGTGTGGAACACCAGTAGGTGTGACTAAAGTTATTTTTGGCTCATAATGACCTTCTGACAATTTACCTGCTCATTTTTGTAATTAGAAAAACATTTGTTTGGCAATTTAATGGAAAATGGGTTGTGCTGAGAAGCTATTATCACATTATCACATTACGCTGACAGATCAAATGTTTTCACATTGAAGTTCATTGAAGTGTTTTTTTCCCTCTTGTTTCTTTTTCGTCCTTGAAAATAAACACGGCCTGTGTGGAGGAGCACATCTGACTTGGTCTGTTCTTAATTCCTGTCAGATAGCGTACCTGGAGAACCTGCTGAAGGTGTACAACAACGAGATCTGCCGTCTGCAACAGGCCGAGCTTAGTTTAGACGACCTGGCAGCTGAGGACTCCATGTACATCCAGGAGCACAAACTCAAAAGCAAGGTCAGACAGGGGTTTGACGTGGCTCAGGACTCTGTGACTCCACACAACACAACTACAGTTCTGCATTTTCAAAAGAAATAATAAATCTAATCATGTTCTAATCCTTCCCATTTTCTCCTCCAGATGATGAAAATTTATGAAAAGCTGTGTGAACTAAAGGGCTGCACCAAACTAACAGGCCGAGTCATTGAGCAGAGGATCACCTACAAAGGATCTCGTTATCCTGAGATCAACAGAAGGGTGAGCTGGCGTTTTTACTGTTTTTATGGTCAATCACGTGCCGTCGGGTCCATTTCCAGAGTCACAGAGCAATATTTGTATATGCATATACCAATATTTAAAAAGTTATATGACAAAAAAGATACACAGAATTACATGTAATATACGTAATCGCCCACTCTTTGCTCCTCCTCTATACAGATTGAGCGTTTTATAAACAGTCCAGAGGTACAGAGGAACCCTCCAGATTACCAAGACATCCTCCAGCAGGTGCTGCACGCCAATGAACGCCACAAGCTCTGCCTGAGCAGGAAACAGCTGAACCAGGTCGCCCAGGAAGCCTTCAGAGACACTGGGAGCCTCATGCAGGAGAGACGTCACCTCGACCTGGTGTACAACTTTGGCTCACATCTCACCGACAGCTACAAGCCTGGTAAAGCCTCTGTGTGTCAACATGCCTTTTCACTCACACTGCAGAATGCACATTAATGTAACACCACAACAGGAAACGTTGCTTTTTTCAAGTTTATGCAAAGAGAACAACCGTTGTTATCAGTTGTTTCTCAGCATGTGTTCATTATGTCAAATTGTTGTGAAAGATCTCCGGGTCTTCAGTGTTCAGCAAATTAAAAAAATTTAAACGCAGAAAAAACTGTAGTAGACAGTGTAGCTGTTTTCTACAAAGTGAAATGGTGTAATCTTAAACCACAGGGTTTTTGTTTCTACTCTTTTACAATACACCTGCTGTTACAGTCAAGTTTCTAATATCACCGTCAGTGACATTTACTCTGTATCATTGTTACCATTGTTAATATAAATTCTCAAATATGCATGTTCCTTGCATGACATTTGTGTTCAGTGATTTTAACACATTTTAATATTGTCAAAAATGAACTGGAAGCCAACAGCAGACACCACTGTTCACTTTGTTTCTATGTTTAGTTTGTTGTCCTCCCTCTCTTTTCTTACTCTCACCCACTCCATCATCTGTCCCTCCGTTCCCTCCACCGTTCACATGCACTCTTGTTTGTTTTTGTTTCCTCCTGCAAAGCCACAGACCCGGCTCTGTCGGACCCCTCACTGCAGCGAAAGCTGCGATCCAACAGAGAGGTGGCGCTTTCCCACCTGGACGAGGTCATTACAAAGTACGCCAACAAGCAGGAGGATATCGAGGAGACGGAGAGGAGAAGGCGACTGGAAAAAGAGGTGTGTTTTCTGAATGTAGACATTTTCTGCTGCGATTTATCAACTCATTTCATCTGGCTGCTCTGAGATAGTTTGGATTTAAGTTTAGTTTCAATAAGACTTGAGTTAGAAGATGGCTTTGGTTGGCTGGTTCTTTCACAACTGAGTTTCAACACTCCAGTTTCATGTCTGTGAGGACAATATACGAGACCAAACATAAAGGTTTTACAGTATTAACTGCTAGTTGATTTATTTTGTATTGTCCTGTTTGCTCCCACCACCCTGGTCCCATCTGACCCTCTCACATCTGGTTTTCAGGGCAACAAATCAGAAAAAGAAGAAAGCAGTAAAAATGTGAATGGAGTGAAAAAGGAGGGTGAAGAATTGGAGGAGGAGGATGACGACGATGATGATGATGAAGAGGAGGAGGACTCATCAGATCCAGACATAGAGGGCGAGATTCAGGCCAGCACACTGCAGGATGGATCAGGTAGATGTGGCTATTTTTGATGGGAAGAGGAGAACAGTTATTATATCTCATGCAGAATTCATTTATTTTTACTTAACAATGTTCTTGGGTTATAATCACTGTCAAATTTCCATGACTTGGTTATTTTGTCTACTCTTTTTCTACCAACAAAAAAACAGACTCTGTGAAGCAATGAGATAAATGTGAAAACAGCCATCTAGTGGCCAACTCTTCAAACAGCATGTGCTATATTTATTTAACAATCAAATGACTTTTACCAGGATTGCAGAGACAGGAAGAAACATTTCATTTCATCGCTTTAATTCTCCATAGATGATGACGAGAACAAGGAGGAAAACGGCAACGAGGCGGACCAGGCAGGAGGTGAGGCCATCATGGAGGATCGGACAGACGAACTGTCAGGGAGCACTAAAGATGAGGAAGAAGAGCCAGTCACTAGCGGACTCGGTCCCCTTTCTGAAGACAGCAAGTCCCAAACCTCTTTGTCTGAGAGCCCCTCCCCCAGAGACAGCCCCTTCCCGTCAGAGCCTACGCAGAGTGATAACCCAAGGCACCTGTCTAATGGTAATCCACCAGCCCAGGAGGAACCTGTGGACACCTCCGGCCAGGTTTCAGACATGCTGGAGAGCAACAGCAAAGCCACTAAGGACCTTGCAGGCGTCTCCCCAGTAGTAACCAATGGGAAGACTTCACCTCTGACATCAGCAGTGACACTGTCTGACATGCAGACCAGTAACAGCACGTCACTGCCACCCAGCCCCCAAGCCAGGTGGAGTCAGAAGAGGAAGAGGGAGGAAATCATGCTAGATAACTCCTGCAACACAAAGCACATGCTCATTCAGGACAGGTACTGAAATGCTTAGACTCGACAAAATTAGGAAACAGGGTATTATGCTGTGGTTGCAGAATTGGACACACAGACTAAACCTGTTTGACTTTTAACTCCATCCTAAATGAACCCAGGATTTAATTCTGCCATTTATCACGTTTATATTTGGATTGTTTCAGTGCCGACTACCAAACTTTGCAATTTGCCAAGCTCATTTTTACATGTACGCGGTAACGCTCCTCTGTCCCTCCCCAGCGAGGCTGACCTTCCTCTGGATGTGACTGTTTACAGCGGCACTTCTCCGGAAGCCATCAGAGCCAACACTCCGACCCAGGACCTGGTTAGCAGCTCGCAGTCGACACCCCCTCCCAAGAAAAACAAGGTACATCCAATACATAATCAATACTGTTGCCCTGGTTGCTCATTGCATGCTGTATCTATACTCCCAAATATTGAATCTGACACTCTTGTACATCTGTGATGTTCAAGAGTGAACTGTCGTTTGGCTGAATCTGCACCTGTGCAGGTAATAATTTACCTGTTAACTTTGCCACTGTTCATATTTTCAGGTCAGCGTGGCGACCCAGTGTGACCCACATGAGATCATAATCCTGTCAGACTCAGAATGACCTTTCACCCATGACCCCTTACTGTACTGCCCAAATTCCTCCACCTCTGACCTGTATCCTGGGGCTTGAAACCGGACCTGAAAGCTACTGTTTCCAGGGACAGGGTCTTTTTCTGTTGTCTTATAAGAAAAGGGAACGTTCTGCTAAATCGGAAAGCTTTTGCAGGCAGGGAAACCTGTGGAAGATTTTGTAGCTTGTGTCACATAAATACAGAACAAAAGCCAAAACGTGTGGGTCAGTAAACAAAAAAAAATTATTGGACACAACATTTACTGGAAAGAGCGTGAACAGGATGTTTTGTCACTTTGTTCTTTTGTTTTTTGTGTTTGTGTGTGTGGGGGGGGATTAAAGCTCTGGGAGGCCTCTTCTGCTGATGCTGCTGCTGCTGCTGCTCCTGTGCTGATGTCCAGCTCAGCTGTTAGTGGTTCAAGTGCAACTCAGACCTCAGCGGGTTCGATTAGTTTGGATGTAAAAATCAGTTTCCTGTCTGTCAAAGCAACGCGAGCAACACTTTTATGTATGGGGTTTTTGTTTTCATTTTTTTGTTTGCTTCTTTGAACACAAAGCTGAACAGACTTAAACTCCGAGCTTTTCCTATCATGCTGTAGGAATGAAACCCTCAACTGAAAACACAAACTGACACAGAGCTGCTGTTTCCACAGACACTGGTGAGCGCCACAATGACTCTGATGGCTTGTTTACAGTTTTTAGATTTCAGCTGTATAGGTTTCTGAAAGCAGAAGGTGGTGGGGTTTGTATCAGAGGAGCTTTGAGAAAGGTATTGTTTCACTTGCTGTTGCTGTTTATGTGTGTGTAGCAGTGG
This sequence comes from Trinectes maculatus, assembly GCA_016785345.1. Classification (NCBI taxonomy): domain Eukaryota; kingdom Metazoa; phylum Chordata; class Actinopteri; order Pleuronectiformes; family Achiridae; genus Trinectes; species Trinectes maculatus. The sequence goes on from JAFBJQ010002196.1 coordinate 15,798, forward strand.
GCCGTGTGTTGTTGTGAGCTGTGGTTTGATGTTCGGACCACAGCAGTGATACTGGAGACTATGGTTTAATTTCCCTTTCAAACTTTTTTTTTAATGTTTGTTCCTCATTCAGATGTATGGCTGCTACAGACTCACTGAGTAGTTAAGCTTGTTCTCACGTCCCATGACAAAGACCGTAGAAAGACTAAACTTTGTAAAGCCTTCTGTATCTTATCCAACACCAGCGCAGTGGTTGATTATGGTTGATATAACATTTACAGCACATGCCAGACATTCCTAATGTCAGAGCCCAAAATTTAGAAAGGTGCTCCATTTAAAATCCTCCCCAACAAATGCAGTTTATTCCTTTTGTTTTATTTAGTTCTTTCGTTTAAAAAATATGTATTTGCGATTTGATTTTCTGCAGGAACCTGTGGCACGTTGATTTTACCAAAGTCAAAGTGAGGAAGAGACAGGCGATGATGGCTTACAATGTTGGTTTCGGTCTTTTTATGGCTTTTGTTGACAGCGAGGAAAATGCAGATCACCAGAACTTTCTCCAAATGTTTCCTTCTGAATCATCTCAAAATCTCAAAATAATGAATCTCAATCAGAGCTGAAACTAATGAAGTGTTGAGTCTAACTCGAAACCAAGTCCAATCCACACCCGCTGAGATGAACAACATTAAAATTCAGCAGTTATAAGAAATTATCCTGAACAATGTATTATCTCTTATAAGAATGAATCAGCCTGATTCACTTTCTACAAATCATTTGTCCGTTGTTTCTTTTGCCGCTTTTCTTGTGCCCTGTTGATATTCAGAGTAAATTAAACCATTAAAGGTGAAATTTCTGAAATATAAGATGAACTATTTAGAATCCGTTTCTTTTCCTTGCCGTTGTGATATGCAGTGTGGGTCAGTGGTGCACTCGGTGATGGGCAGCATTCAATGCGATCTCTGTTATGTAGCCAAATTGCCTTCTGCTTTGTATTGGTTTTTATATGTGAGCTGTCTGACTGGTCCGGACATAATGGAGTGCTGGTATGGGGACGGCAGTTCCTGCCTTTTGGTAAAGTGTTTAACTTTTTATCCTCAGAAATCCCCTTTTTTCTACTGTCAACACAATCCCATTTTTATTAGATTTCACCACATGTGGAATGATAATTTGATGGTAAATGCTCTTTTCCAGAATGTAGTTTCCATAGCTACATATATCGGGTGTCATTTATGCAGGATTGATTCATCATTCACTGTGAATTCTTTTCTTAATTTTGATAAAATAAATGATACATTTTGTTATAACACGTGTTGTAATTTGTATTTTTACCTGCTCTTGTACTTTTATATAGTTGTTTGTAGTCTCAGTATTTTATAGTTTGTAGTATCAACTATAAGATGATACCACAACTATACATCTGGAGTTGTAGCCCCAGGAAACCATATGTTATACCATATGGTTTCCTGTGAATGTTTAGAGAACGAGCTGCCAGCGTTGGATTAATAAATGTTTGTTTTTATTTCTTTATCAGTCGGGGAAGTTGTCAAAAACATACTTGTCAGTTATTTGGCTAAATAATCAGCTTGGTGTTTAGTTTCTTGGCTTTTGCTCCTTCACAATGATAGAATTTGGCAAGAAACAAAAAAAATTTAAATAAAATAATGAATAAGCACAGTATTGTCATTGAGTAAGAACTAAATTAAATAAGCACTATAGTGTGCTGATTAGTAACAGGACTGGAAGAACTAAATGGGATGCAGCCATCATTAATGTGTAACTTAAAATGTTGTATATTTTCTGTAGTATGTATGTATATATGTATATTTGAACAAAGATTAAAAACAGACAATGTGAGTTATTTTCACCAAATAATTTATTAATCCATTAGTTTTGATTCAGGGCAGATGTGAGTATATATTAACTGTAAATACTTACATAATAAGTACCACTCTGGATTTACATACAGTTGTCTATTGATAACTTGTTTTCTGTTCAACAATCAGAGGACATATAATAAGTTGAGTATTGTACAAAAAATAGTGAATATCTAAGTCTAGTTTTCAGCAGCAGTCATTTTGAGCTCTCCCATGTCGATCTGCGTTTTCTCTCCTAATCTTATTTTGCTTTTCCATTTTGCACTAACTCTGCTTATTGGTATCTCAATACTGCTCGCACGTTATCAGTCGGATTTAAAGTGAAAAAAAAAAGAACTGCATTTTTTTCTAACATGTTAACATCCAGTGTTTTCTCTGTAGACCAACAGTGGAGCAAGCGACAGTTGTGACACCAGAGTGACCCACACGTGACGCAGAGCCCTAAAGAAAACACCGGAGGTGTCGTCCTCGTCCTCGTCCTCGTCCTCCCAGCTCCAGACCTGCGTGTAAAACCATGAGAACCCCACCTTCACAGAAGGTAGAACATCCACATCCTCCACAGCTTCACCTTTTACACAAACACAACCGGGAAACAGCTCGTCTCACTGATTTACACTCCGATAGGTGGCAGAGTATGTTACTTTATCACAAATAACGACAGTTATCATATGTTGTCTTTTATTAACTGATCGATTTATTTCTCAGAATCACGTAATTACTATAGATTCTATTACTCGCACTGTAAGATGGACGGACACTGAAATAACCGGTGCTGTTAAAGGCACCTGAATGCGTCTCAAACACAATGACAGTTGTATAGTGTATTTACATCTTGAAGAGATGCATCATGGGTAAATGTTACAAATCCTGGTGCAGAACAATTTTGAAAACTTTTCCTATAACTCGTCACAAAGCAGAGCAGTTAGTGTGTGTTCTGAGGTTAGTGTGTGTTCTCGGTCTGATGCCACACAGTAAAGCTCTGTATATTTACACTGCGGAGAATATAGATCAAACCACCAGATCTCTGTGAACGACACAATAACAACAGCAAAACTGGCTACTGAGGAAACAGCCGAACGACAACACTGCTCCAGTCTGGTTCATCAGGCGTCAGACTGGAGTTCCCAGCACAGACGCCACATGACAGTGCTGACAGGTTGTTTACATGGAGCTCTGAGGCAGGAAAACACACGTCGCTGCTGCTGCTGCGAGGAATTAACACAACACAACAAACAAACAAACAGAAGAACTGATCTGCAACGTTTGCTCCTGTGAGACTTTGACAACACAGTCAGAGGTTTGATCAGTTTGAGTCCTCTTGTCTGTTTTGGTTTGACCGTGTCAGTCTCATCCTCATCCTGTGTGTGTGTGTGTGTGTGGGTGTGTGTGTGTGTGTGTGAAATCTGATTACAGCAACAAATCACAAGACAATAATACGACATCACAGTGACTTATAAAGACTTTCTCTGCTATTTGACACGAGAACGTTGCCACTGACAGTTATTGAAGCGCTGTCTTTTTGGTTTCCTCTCGACACACACACACACACACACACACAGGCGATCTTCCACAAACCCCCTAAAAATAAACTCTAACATGGTACACGTTTCAAACAGTAGCTTACTCACTGAGGCTAAAGGTCCATTTCTGTAAGAGGCCACTTTTCAAAGGCAGGTTTCCTCCTTCTTTATGGAACGAACTGTATTTTAACTTCAGACGGCGTCAGTGAGGTCAGCAGGAATCCCCCATTTCCCCCCAAGTTCACAATATTCCCAAAACAGCAGCAGGAAGCGGGAAGAGGACGGCGAGCTGTGGAGGAGGAGCCCGTTGGACATAACACTGTTTGGGTTTAAGTCACGCTGCTGTCATCGCCACTCATTTCACACACGTCTTCACCGCACACACTTCGCCCCAACGCCAGACCACCGAAGATCCCGGATCCCGGACTCTGAGAGACCACCCCGAGAAGCGCCCCCACCGCGGCCATGTTGTTGGTGAGAACAGCACTGCTGCTGTTGCTTCCGCTACTTCCTGACACGACAGCGGCGGGAAGATGTGGAGACGACACAGACGCCCCTCCCCTCCCTCCTCCTCCCGGGTTGTTACCCTGTCCCCCCTCACCTGCAGACAGGAGCAGGTGAGGGGTGGACATCAAATCCAGTCCGTCCTCGCCGCCGCCGCCTCCTCTTCTCCCTGCCTCGCCGCTGCTCGCGCCCTCCCCGCTCTCCCCCTGCCTGCTGCGCCTCTCGCAGTGTGAGCGGTGCCTCATGAAGCTGTCGCGCCACATGAACTTCTTGCCGCAGCTGATGCAGTCGTACGGCTTGAGGCCCGTGTGCGTCTTCATGTGCTCTGTGAGGTGATGCTTCATCTTGAACTTCTTGGCGCAGACGGGGCAGTGGAAAGGCCTCAGGTCCAGGTGCATGTTGATATGTCGATCCCGCATGCTCTTGTGGGTAAACGTCTTCCCGCAGTGGCACATGAACACTTTTCCTGAACCCCCAGTGCTGCTGTTGCTGCCACCGCCGCCGCCACCCACCCCCCCACTGTCCATGCCATCGACGCCCAGCCCGCCCTGCGCTGACAGGTGCACGGCGCCGTGCTCCAGACTGGGACCTTTGAAGGAGGCTGCTCCTATCATACCACCTCCCATCCCGAGAGGGGGGGCGGCAGCATCCAGAGCGAGACCGGAGGCCTGGCTGTAGAGGAGGATCTGGTTCCCCTGCATGTCCAGGGGGAAGAGCTGGGCCCGGGCCGTCGCTGCGGACTGAACCTGGCCGAGCAGCGCCGAAACGGCACGGTTAGCGCTCTGGCTCTGACCTGCGGCGCTGTCGTGAAGGTGCTGAGCTAACGTCTGGTCCATTAAACTCCCTTCATATTTGAGGTAGTCGTCTGAGGACTGGCAGTAGTCCACCTGGAGACAGACGGAAAGAGGTGAAGAAATGCATTGCAACAATGAGCTGGGATCAGCAGCAGGTGTCTCACCTGCTCTCAGGTAACGAGAGAAGCTCGGTCTGACTCCTGTGTGACATTAAGATGATACACTGGGCCTCAGCTCACCTGTGAGTCCATGTCGTTCTCGGCTCTGCCTCCCAGCTCGGCTGAAAGGCTCCTAACGTTGGAGATGTTGAAGTCGCCTCTGTCCCTCCCTCTGGTCGGCTCCACCTCCACCTCCCTCTCCTCCTCCTCCTCCTCCTCTTCTCCTCCCTCCTCACCGGACACTACGATGAGGTCGTCATCCTCCATGCGTTCAGACTTCACCACCACCCACTGTTTGCGCGGCATGATGCTCGGCTGGCTGTAGGTGGGACGCTTCTGCAGTGGCAACGCCGAGTCCTCCCCGTCCTTTTAATTAATATATTTATTAAATCATATCTATATCTATATCTATATTTGTGTGTGTGTGTGTGTGTGTGTGTGTCCTTTTCACATCATCCTTTTAATTGTGACCATGATGTCAATGCAAACATCTAGGACAAACATTTTTCCAAACCAAACTGTAGGATGACATTCAGGAAAGTTTGATTGTGTTGGTGTAACAACCTTTATCAATGATCTGAATCTGAAACTCACCTGATATGAAGACACTCCAAAGCTGTCACTGACGCCCACTTCCTGCTCCGACACCGAGCTGCTTTTCTTTCTCCGCCCTCTGCTCCCTCCTCTTCCTCTCTTCCTCTGATGGTACAGCACCTCCTCCTCTTCCTCCTCCTCCTCCTCCTCCTCCTCGTCGATGAGAAAGGCCTCCTCCCCTGCAGAGGGGGTGCAGTAACTGGGGGTGTTGCTCACCCTGCTGATGTCCAGTGAGGCTCCGGCTGCAGCTGCACCACTTCCACCAAAACTGCTCCCGTCCCTGGGGCTGAAGTAGTTGGTGCTGCTGGGGGACTGGCTCTCTCTCACTGACGTGTGGCTGGGGGGGTGAGAGCTGCGCAGGGGCTCATTGGAGCCCACGACCTGAGCTTGACCCCCACCGACACCACCTCCACCGCCGCCATCGCCAGCTCCGTTACCACCACCCACAACAGCGTCACTGTTACTGCTGCTGCAGCCGGGGTTAGCTGACCCCTGACCCCCTCCCACGCTGGTTTTGTCCTGCACACCCCCTCCCCCGCCGTTCCCCCCTCCCGCTGCAGCTCGGCCCTCCTTCAGCAGCTCGGTGCATTTGTCCACAATGTGCCACATCTGCAGGACGCTGCCCACCGTGAGGTAGTTGACGATGTCCTCGCGAAGCATCCGGAGCTGACCGGTGTAAGCACAGCTCAGCACGCTCTCAAACGCCAGCGGGTCCATCACTGCTGGGATGGAGACGGTGGACATGTTCTTCAGTAGAACCTGGGGATGGATCAAGGGCGACACATCGTCATCACCAACAATGTCACATCTGTCATTTTGCAATCAGCTGTCCTGCTTCTTCGTTATCTTAATGACTCGTCCCGTCTGCTCTGTCCTGTCCCTCTTTGTTGGTGACACAACAAACAATCGGACGTTAAACACACAAGCTCACACCTGGTCGTGGAAGTAGGGTGAGGACGCTGCCAGGACGCAGCGGTGGGCCTTGAAGACGTGTCCCTGGACGTGGATGGAGAGGTCACAGAGGCTGCCGTCCTCTCGCTGTCGGTTCAGGCCATCCAGCACCGACGCCTGAGCGCCGGGGAAACACACCTGCACCATGGAGCCAGATGTGTCGCTGGGCGCGGAGCTGCTGCTGCTGCTGCTGCCCACCTCCATGGGCAGGGACTGCATCTGGCATGTGATGAACACCAAGCCCTTCAGATGAAGTGAGTGATAACTTACCGACATATGAAATAAAACCATACACCACAGTCTCAGGTCCTGGTTTCTTCTGTGTTGGTGATTAAAACAAAGATAACGATATAAATCCAGACATTCTAGGTTTACTTTTCCAAAATATGCTGCAGTTTATTTTAATTTTAGTCCTTGAAATGTGTATTATTGAATTTAGTCAATAAAATAATCAGCTGATCAATCAGTGAGCAACACAACATGCATCCTGCTGTTCTTCATCTGCCACACACACTTGTTGTGTGGATACATGTCAACACACGGATTGTGTCTCCAGGGTGATGTCATGAGGAGGCTCAGATCATCACTGTGGATCCTCCTCCTCCTCGTCTCGCGCGCACACATGATCCAGATGTTCTACTGTCAGCAGCTGGCTCGCAGGCTCGGGGACAGATGTGCTGGTGAAGTTTGCTAACAGCTGCGTTCCCACTCTGATCGCCTCATACAGATGTGGCGTTAGCCTGCTAGCTAGCTAGCAGCAGCTGGCTAAGACAACGGGAGCCCCGTTAGGCGGCGTTCAACTCACGGTTTCAGTTGACAGCGCAGCGGGTCAGTGTGCTGTCTGTGTCCGGCCTGAGGACACCGCGTCCCGCCTGTCCATCCGCCACCGGACGTGAACCGGGCATTTTAAACAGCTCGGTCCTGTGGCTCCTGCAGCAGACAGCGACGCGTCCCCTTTAAGAGGCTTCAGACAGCCGAGCCAGACGTTTGGCCGACAACAAATACACGACGTCATCACCGTCACGTTACAACACGGCGCTCGCTTTATTCAAAACAATCACACCGTTGTACGAATCAGGAAAAAAAAAACACACCGAAAGTTAATTTTTAATTACACACAAATATAATATTATTACTGTTTTATTTAAAAGTGGGCGGGGCTATTGAACTTTATTTATTAAACTGGTTTGACTGTGATTGGCTGATCCGTGTTCGATAAAACACGCACTTTTGAACAATTAAAATAAAATTTAAAAAAATCAGATGAGAAAACAAGAGACACAAAATTTGCTGAAACTAAAAACTATACATTTTTTTAGTTTCACGTAAACATCATCATTTCAGGATGTTGGCTCGTAGGAGAAATACGCATCAAAGTACACAATGACTAATTACTAAAGATGTGTCAGGAAAAAAAACTGAATCACAATTATCACAATATCAGTTTATTTATACTGAGTTGGTGACTGATCAGTCACCAATGCCTAAGCCATATATGTATTAAAAATAGATTGAAAGAAGAGAAATGTATTCACCCATTCATTAAAACATAACAATGGAATTTAAAAGCCTCTGTTGGTGGTCTCCAATTCAGGCCCTGAGAATATTCTAAGAGTTTTTGGTTCTTTAAAAACCAGCACCACAGTGTGTGCCAAACAATACTCGTGTTAGTAAAAGACTAGATATGATGCTGTGATAATAATGAAGAAAATAACAAATGTAAGTTTTTTCCCCTCCAGAGCGTCTTATTTCCTGTTGGCACTTGCCGTCCCAATAACGCAGTCGTTCACCTGTGAAACAGAAAATGTGAAACATTACATCTACAGTGAAATTTAAAAAAGTACAATAAAATCCTGATAGTCACAACAATAATTAAATGACCACTTAGAGTTAAAGTGCAGAATCGTCCCATGATTTTAAATTCCAACGTGCTATAAAATTTACTTCAAATGCATTTCACATCATCACATCAGCAACACCACTGACCTTGCTGGCAAACCTCAAAGAGTTGAGGGTTTCCCCAAAGCTGTCCGTCTCTGGGGCGATGTTCACAAACATCAGACTAGGATGAGCAGGACAAAAAAAAACAAAAACCCCACCAATCAACATAACAAACTCAATTTTTAAAAAACCCTATCGTGGAGGAATAATTGAAAAGCTTGATTTTTTTCTTTTTTTTAAAGTGAAAATGAATAACTCACGTTTTGCTGTTCCCTCCCAAGCAGCCCTGCAGAAGGTAGGTGAGCTTGGAGTTTCTGTATGGAACATAGCTCTCCTGGGAGGCAAACGAAAATCAGTTTGTGAAATTAAATAAAACAAAGAGCTTAGATTCATCATTTATTCAGGCTTCTGTCGACAGACCTTGTTGGCCAGTGCAGCAATGACGATGCCCAGGTTGGACAGAGAGCCGTTGATGGCAGTCATCTCTTTAAAGCGTTCACCCTGTGACTGGCTCTTCACCATCCGCTCACTGCCAGCCAAGTCCACCAGGCACAGAGTCGCTGTGCGCAAAAAAAACAACAACAAAAAAACGGAAAAACGTCTTTTAACATGTCGGTTTCATGGAAATAAAAACGCTTTAACATTAAAGAAAATTAGATGTTAAATGTGCAGAGGCTTGGAAACGGAGGAAGACGCCTCTGAGGTACAGTGTAATCTGATTTCTTTTTCCCCCACTGGTCATAAATCTGATGTACTTTTAATGTTTTGTTTTTTTTCCTCCCACAGCCACGGTAATGATGCCGACGTAACCAGTGGGAATACACTCACACTTGCATTTGACGTCTCTGCCAGTATTTACTCCCTCGATATCCAGCTGGAAGACTGAATGGGAGCGAGACGAGCGGTCATTCTGGGCTGTCTGAGCTGTGGAGCGGTTCCGATTGGCCAGGGCAATCAGACCAAGGACCTAGAGGGGATTTGCATAGTTAATGGGTAAGTCAATCATGTGGACCTCTTTTCCTTCCAATTTTCAAAATGAATGACTCAACCTCGGTGTGAATCCATTGCTGTCATTTACAATTACATTTTCTCCGACTCCGTACCTGATCCTCGTTGAAGACCTTTTCATATGTGAGGTTGGTGATCGTCACCTCGTTGTTGGTCAACTTTCGGATCTCATGCTCCGGCCTCTTGCTGGCTTTGCCCGTGTAGAGGAGGTCTCGCAGTGTCTCGTTGTAAATTTCCAAAAAACTTGCAGTGAAGTTGAACTGAAAACACAAATGAATCATATATTACACATCTGCAGCTAGAAGCCCTTAAATTTACATATAGATCAGTCATGAGGAAAGTAAGCACTGGTCTAGGTTTGTTGTGTTTGTGCTCATAATGCGAATTCCTGGTTCAGTTGATGGATTATGTCCCTATACTCGCATCGTGATACACACACACACACACACACTAACCTCCCAGCCTTGTGCTCCCAGTTTCTCTGCCGCTTTGAAGATTTGCTGCACGGCTCTGGGGATGACACCTCGGGTATTATCAATCTCATCTCCTTCCATGGTGTACGTCTTTCCACTTCCTGTCTGGCCATAGGCAAAGCAGCAGACGTTGTAGCCGTCTAGAGCTGACTGCACCAGCAGAGAGATCTCTTCAAAGACCTGAAAACAAAATTCATAGGGTCAAATTGGAATTTCCTGCCTTGGCTGGACATAGCAAAAATATCAAACACATAGAAATGGCTGATATTTTTCACAATAACCGAAAGACATTGTTGATACTAATGAAACATATGGTTTACCTCCTGCTGTGAAGCCTCGGGGCCAAACACCTTGTCAAAGCTGAAGTTGTAATTCTTCTGAGTGTCTGCACTTTTGCCGACGTGAGACTGAAAAGCAGAAAAAGGCTCGGCTTTATCCTCACGGAGAAGAAACGTGTGCGTTTCCCTGAACACAAGCACGTCACTGGGAGACGTGGCAGCCAAGCATACGATTCTCACCTCCTCTGTTTTGGCCAGCGTTATCATCTTGTTGTCACTGAGCTGAATGTGGTTGCTGAGGCCTCCGTCAAACAGTGGGCGCACTCTGCAGAAAACCCGGATATTGCCCTACATGAGAAAGGTGAAGGACAGATTAGTCTCCTTTATTAAGGCGATGCTTTGTCTGTAAGGGACAAAAAACAAAACAAAACAAAGTGCTGTTAATGGGCTCCGTCACAGACACCAGGAACATAACTCACCTTGAGCTCCTGAATGGTGTTGTGGAGCCACCTGCGCTCCATTTCCCCAGCATGCAGTTCATCCCTCTGCCGGGCCACAGTCTCTTCTGCCTCTGTGAGTTTGGCCTGCACGCGCGTCAGAGTTGACTCCTGCACTGAAAACTTCATCTGCAGAGGAAAAACAGAACAATCGAATGTTTCTTACCTTCTTGTCTTAACTCACAGGGAATAGTTGGATGAGGGTTATGAAACTTTGGCAGGTGAAGTTTTATTCTATAATTTTTGATGCCGTGCAGACAAAATGACCAACGTTGTTTTAACCTTGAGAGTTTGTAGCTCTGACTCTTGGCTGTCTCTCAGTGTCTCCATGACCTTGTATTTGCCTTCCAAGTTGGAAAGTTCCTTCTGAAGAGTGTTCTTATCACTGGAGACTCTCTCCAACTCATCCCGCACTCCTGACAGAGCTTGCAGCTCCTTCTCATACACACTTTAATGGAGGAAACTGTTTTGTTAAACCTGTAATGCAACAACAGTAAAATGTTTGATCATCTCTGTGCTATGAAATGGTCTTTGCACCTGATCTGGCTTCTCTGCCTCTCCAGCTCTTTTGTCATTTCATCCACTCTGGATCGCGCCTGGGTCATCGAGCCTTTGAGGGTCTCGTTCTCCTGATTGACAGACTGGAACTTGGTCTTGTAGTTACTCATCCTGTTCTCCATGTCGCTGAGCTTGCCCTTTAGATCCCATGGATTCCGTCGAGCGCCACCACCCCCGCCTGTAAATAAAATCCCTGTCAGCTGATGTGACAGCTCTAGTCGGACCTCACACTTTCAAACCATGGTGCGAGTTCATTTCTCACCTGCTTTTGTGCCAGTGGATGGAGCAGGTTGTTTCATGTTGCCTCCCTTTGCTGCAGAAGCAACAGATGATTTCAGGACCCCTGATGGGACAAACAGGGATTATGAACAGTACATAAAAACAAACAGAATTTTTCTGCCCTGGCGTTGACAGGCCATCTTACCCCTGGAAGGACCAACAGCCACAGTGGCAGCTCCCACGGTCCTGCCCGGCTTAGCTGTGTTAGAAACAAACGACAGAGAAACCTCTAAACAAAACACACGCTGGTAGAGAGGGCAGATTGTGAAACAGAGAGGTGAGGTGGTAACTTACAAACAGTTGCCCTGGCTGCTGCAGCAGGAGGCCTCCTGCCACCGATGATTGTTGCAGCTGCCTGGGGTTTAGCAGGTTCTGGGTCCTTACGCATCTTCTTCTGTAAAACACCACCATCACAGAATAAAGAGCAGCTATTCACTCCTCAGCTTTATAGAAATAATCCATGCAAATGCATCGGGCCCCACAATTAAACTAATTAAAATTTAAAAAAAACAGGTTTTTATCTATTATAGACTTCAAAATAATAAACACTAGACACAGCGATAAGCTGGGGCCATAATTAAGTTTGTTGGACTTCCGCAGTGAGTGACGTCAGCTGACAGGTACGATGGGAATGATTGACAGGTAGCCATCAGTCCGTGAGGATACGCATGGTAAACACCGCTATGGCGTCAGAAATTATTTATTTAACCTAATGAGGCGGAAAAACGCAAGAAGAAGAAGAAAATGGAGGAAGAATGAAGGTGAGGTGTTTGTTTGTCAGGTGGAGTGGATGTGTAAAGAGTTAACAGAGTAACGAGGAGTTCTTAGCAAGTTTGTTTGTTTGTCCTGCTAGCTAACTCAGTTAGCCTCGGCTAAATGCAAGTTAGCTTACTGGGATTTATACACTCTTAAACCCAGTTTGTTGTTGATTGCTTCAGTTGCTGTCTCCCACTTTGTCACGTTTATTAGAATATTTATTACAGTATTGTACAGTTTGCTCATTTGAACAGCCCTGCCTCCGTTCCTACAGCAGAAACAAGTTTTTGATGTTGTACTTTGTTTTAGTTAATAGAACCATGATATTTGTGTTGCTGTTTGTTTGTTTTGTTTTTAATATGAGAGGTTGTCGTGATTGTAGCCTGTTTTGCCGGTGAGTTGTAATCGATTGCAGCACCGACATTAGAATGACAATGGAAACAAAGCGGGTGAAGCCAGAGGGCTGCAGATACATGGTTCTTACCTGAGCAGGAGCAGAGTCTTGGCCATTCTCTGAACCACTGCTGTTCGTCAGGAGCCTTTTACTCGACATGACCGGTAATCGAGACATATTCTGACAGAGTCCGGATGGAAATGACTAACAGAACAGAACAGAACAGAACAAAACCTCAGTGATCAAAACTTATAGAAACCAGCTTAGACCTAACTGCTGTTAACCACGGAAAGCTATGCTAACCAACGTTCATATTATAGCTAATGTTAACTTCCGAACATACTGTAAAAGGTTAATAAACCTGAAATAGCGATTCATCGTATTTGTATCATCTTTAAAGACTGAGACAAGTCGTTTCAATCAGGGCTGAATGGAATAGATTGTATGTAATAGATTATAAAAACAATTACCTTGAGTAAAACTGTGCGCTTCCTCCCTACAGTCTCCCACTATGTCCGGTAGTTTGAATTTGAAATTTATTTTGTTTGGCGCTATAGACAAACGGTCGCGATTGGTTGAGACAGCGTAAACCACGCCTCCACATTTTGTTGTGTTCGTTAAGCTGTAAAGGGTGTCCCGCGCGGGCGGAATATACAGTGTTTGCGCTGTTGCCTGTGCTGACCACGTATCAGTAAATGAAACGAATCGTATTTTGTGATTTACTGTGCGTACATGTACGTCACAAAAATAAACGTTTAGCAATAATAATAATAGTCATAATAATAATCATAGTAGTAATAACTATAATAATAATCTGTTACTATTATTTCACAGTTTTAAATAAGCAACAATTAGACTCAAGTCTCTGATATGACCAAATTAGCCATGAAATAATCATAATAATAACCATAAATAAAATAGTATGCAGTGTGGATGATAATAACATAGATCAGACAATGAAGCTTTTTCATCGTAAACATTTTTTTTTAAACTTTATTCTCCTTTAGGAAAGAAACAGTCTGTCCAGATGAGCAAGAGGTGTAACTGTGCATACAGTATGCAAGAGTGTAGCATAGGAGGGCAGTTAATGACTATATTATTATCAGGAGCATCAGTAATTACATTGACATGAATATTGAGAATGGGTTATTTTTAATCAAACAAAAAAAAAAGACACAATGAAGTACAAGGACAAATATATATGAAGACATCGGCCCAATGTAAAGGCTGCTTGAACATAGTGATTGGGTTGAGATAGGTTGTGCACATAAAAATGGCAGCAGTGTCCCAGGTCAGCTGTGTCATAGCCTGTTGTTTAATGTTATTTAATCTTTACTACACACTCAAGTTCACTGTAATGTTCCAGACTGGTTTGCAGATTGCAGGTTGTGTAAAGAGCCCAATGACAGTTTCTGTGAATGATTCCTTTTACTTAACTTCAACTTCACTCAAACAGTGTGTTTACATAATAATTACAATTAACACAACTACATGAAATGAAAGAAATTGAACCATTTTAGGCAAATTTCAAACACTTCATGTCTGGAATTTATTCTATTATTTATAATTATTCTTTGCAGACTTTGTGGCTGATACTGTCAATCAGCACTGAAGGTGACCTGGGGCACAGCCAGTGATTTGGTACGTATTCATTTGACTTCCTTTAGTTTCTGTATATGATTTACACAGGACACACTTCCCTTTTACAGATGAAAAAGTCTTTTCTATCTACTCTATGTACAGTATACTGAAATACAATAATGCCTCAGTTTGATAATAATGTGGATAATATTTGCAATACAGCTCTAATGAAAGTAGTAATAATATGTATGAAAAGGTCTTTAAAAAAAGATCAGTAACAGTACCTGTCAGCCGTTTTATCTCACAATCATTATTTCCCCCACAACCTCTCTGACAATGAGTTAGGCTCTTTACACGTAGGAGGATGGTAAACTGTCTTCCTCTGAAGAGTCAGGACAAGGAAAGAAAAACACTCGTTTAGGACTTCTCCCTGTTCCCCTCACATTCATGCACTCACTTGGCTTTCTCACTTGTTCACAAGTTCCTCTGTTGGTAGAAAAATACATACTTGATATAATAAAAAAAAAGTACAATGATGACAAACATAGGCATGAAGAACAAGCTTCATCAAGTGCTTTCTGTATGGACCCCCCACCCAACCAACCCCCACTCTCGCTCTCATTTACATCTTGCTCTGCTGCAGGTTCCTTGAATTTAGTGCATTCTCAAACAGCTCAGTCTTTTTAGTTCAGTACTTTGGGTGCTGACAAATGATTCGTCAATCCCTCGATGTCAAAGCAGGAGGGATGTTACTATTTGTAAAATGAACTCTTGAGATTCAGCCCCAGGCTTTAGCCTGATCCCACTAACCGCCTGCTGCTCCTCGTCTTCTGTGGCCTTTTCTCAGATTCCAATTCTGCTCTTCTGATCCAACCGCTATTAACAGCGGCACTTTGACAGCATCATCCAAGTCCATTCAGACTTAGTTGTTCACATCAGTAGCTCTGTCGTGCTGTTTCAGTTGCAATCAGTTGTGTGTCGCTACAGTTTTATTTCTCTCCTTTGTTTTGGCTTGAACTAAATACTGGAGAATGTTCAGATTAATGTGATCTGAATGCGTTTGAAAAACATTACGTCAATCTTTGGACCATAAGTGGCCAGAGAATAATGTAATTTTTTTCATTGTACAGATATTTTACACCTTAATCCTCTGATGATGCCTATTGCAAACAATGCAATAAAAAAGAAAAGAAAAGAAAAGCGACAACTGAGCTTTTATTAATCAAGATTCTCTAAGCAGAACTGCTGTTTGAAGTTCAGGTATTAGTGTGCTTAACAAAGCAAATAAGTTGGTGCCTTGTTCATTGATTCGAAATGTGATGCTTTTACTAAATTCCAGTATGGACTTAAATACCATCTTATCTGTGATGATATAAAAAGAGGTTTGTCATCATACTGTAGGAATGTTGCTGCAGAATTAAGAATAGTCTACTCATATTGGTGTCCTACACCAGCATTTCTACTTAGAGACCCTTTGTAGAGGTGGGCTCAGGAATCTTGAAAACAAACTGTAAAATATCTGTGTTCTTACAAGTATTTCAATGTTATACTCAACGTTAAAGCTTCGTAAAATTTTGAAAAACGGGAGAGAGTGAACCAAGTCTGGCTTGTATCTTTGAACATAACTGAGCATCCCATTTCAAAATAATGTCACTCTGAGCCACAGACATGGCAACATGTTTACATTCAGTTAAGTATTAATAAGCCAGGGGATCTGGATCTGTTTGACAGCGTTGTAAAAACTTCCACTCTATTAGCCATCTTTCACTTGTTTTACGAAGGCAAAGACGTTGAATACAGTTAAACTACTTGCTTAAATGGACCTTTATACACTGCAGACACAATAAGTAATTCCTTAAACAGCCTGGGAAGATGCAGCCTACGAGTTCATGTGTTCCACCTGTATGGCTGACGTGGAGACAGTGAGGCAAAGGTCTTTGTGGACCACCGGTAGGTCAGCCACAGAGACCGGTTTGTACTGGATCTCACTGGCTGCCACTGTCTTGTATTGATGCAGGTCAAACGGGCACGGAACCACAGCTTCTGTGGGTTGCTGGGAGGGCTGGTAGCTGCCTGGGGGTCCTGGGTTAGGGTTCTGATTGGTATTACTTGGGTTGTTTTGGTTTTGGAGCTGGCTTGCTCTAGCACCAGCGCCTCTACCTCGGCCACGGCCACGACCCCTGCCCCCTCCTCCGCCTGATGTAAGGCCCTGGGCCTGCTGAGCAGCTACTGTTGCTGCCACTGTTAGCGGGTCGGGGTTGTGCTTCCTCATGTGTTTCATTAGATATGTCTCCTGGTATATGGGAGAGAGAACAGAGGCCATGAAGACAGAATGGAAAAACGATTGAATCCTACCTCAGATGTTTTGCTGACAAGCCTGAAAGCCTACCGAGGTATAGGATCGGTTACAGAGGCCACAGGAGAAGAGCTTGGCATGTTTGACAGTGTGTGTAGACAGGTGCACCTCCAGGCTGGCAGCATCTGTGTAACCACGGTTACAATTGTGGCACTTGAAGGGTTTGTCTTTGTTGTGCTGCCTACGGTGAGACTATAGGAGGCGAGATGAAACATACATAGTAACAATTTTAAAAAGTTACTTAAGTAAATACAGATAACAAGGAGCAAAGCAGTTGTTTCATTTACCTGTAGATTGGACAACTGAGTGAAAGCTTTTTCACAGCCGGGATGGTTACACTTGTACGGTCGATCACCAGTGTGAATTCTACAAAAATCAAACATACACACTGATTGTTAATCACATGCTATTTCCTATACTTGAGAGATAAAAAGAAAACGATAGTAACGTTCATTATTGTGAGTATTTATGATGCATCCTCTTATTCAAACCAACATAATGAATAACTATGCTGTGATCATCACGTGTAATCACTAGTAATTTGCATAATTCACCATTAGAACTGAGCATATTTCGGACATTTTAATAGCTATACCATCGCCGTTTAGTTGTTTAACCCCTCCTTTTTTTATTCCTGTTTTATTATGTCCAAATATTTAAAATGTGCAAACTCAGCTGAATGACTCTGAAGACTTAAGGTTTACTTTACTGCTGGTTTTATGCCACTATATAAGACGATGACAAATCAGCATGTCTTACAGATTTGGCAGATTGTCAAAAAAGTGCAAAATGACAAAGTCACAGAGCCATAACTCTCTACACACCTGCTCCCATACATGCTGACATAAAAACACACCCAACATTCAAATCCACCCAGCCCAGCCCAGCCCAGACCAGTACCGTGTGTGCTGCTGTAGGTGACTTAGCTGCCTGAATGTTTTCTGGCAGTAGGAGCAGGTGTAGGGCTTGGCCCCAGTGTGGATGCGGATGTGCTGGGACAGGTAGCTGGAGTTGGCAAACGACTTGGAGCAGTGGGGACACTTGTGGGGCTTGGCCTCAGTGTGGTTTCTAACACGGGAAAACCGGGATCGGAGGGGTGGGGGATGGGGGGGTGGAGAGAGAGAGAGAAACAGAGAGAGAGAAACAGCGAGAGATTTTTAAGCTGCAGCATGACCAGTATTCACGATCAACCTAAGACCAAATCATGCGCTTAAGTTAACAGGATCTGCGATCGCTTGCGCTGATCATCGATCATTACGTTTGACAGTGTGCTCTTTGTGCTGCGTCTGAGTTGTGAAAACACAGAACAAAAACATACAGCAAGCACAGTCACGCTTTTCTCTTTCTCTCTCTCTCTCTCGCTCGCAGTCTCTCTCCATTTGCTGTGCCCCGCTTTGAGTGGACTGTGAGGATGTTGAGTGTATAAAGGAATAGAGATGTGAATGTCTGGCTCTGCTGCAGTCAAACTGAAATGTGAATAGAGCCAATGAAGCATGTCTTCCTTTTTATTGCTAACAGAGTGAAACCTACGAAGAAAACCCAGCAAATGACAATGGAGGAAAATGAAAATATAAAGAAGGCGAATGATAGGTTCATACATAAACATGTATGAGTCGTGATGACATGAACTAGAGTGTGTTTACCAAATGGACACATGAAAACAAGAAAACCCTTTCCTGATGTCCAGTCACTTTCAGAGATATAAACATGCAGAATGCCGTGTTATACGGTGAAGACAGTGAAGTGGGTGTATGAATTTAAGGGTGCATTATCAAACATAGTTATAATGGTCCAAAGTTCTCAAACTTGTTGGATTTAAATTTGACAATGACTTTGCAGCTGAAAACATTTTCCATATCTTCTAGTGGACTTTTAAATTTGTGAACATAATTTCTGCACCAATGTGACCATGTGAGTCAAAGTTCTGTTTCCATTTGATGTGAAATTCAAATTTTAACAGGAGCAGTTCCTGTCACAGGGCCAGTTCTCCAGAGGGCTCTACTAATCGGAGAGGGGATGTCTGACGCTTTCGTTTCAAAGACGCATGCGGATCGAAAGAAAGTAAGACAACGGCCATGCAGAAACGAGCCGAACCAAGACTGTGACGGCAACACAAGCAGGATGAGAAACATAAACCACCATCCGTCCTCTAAATCCACATAGCCTTCAGAGGCTACCGCTCCTGTAAGTAGACTACACCTGTGAACCACCATACACCCAGGAGCTGATTCATCCTGACAGGATTTTCGCTCATAGGAAATCAGAGATGAAACTCGCTTCCTGTTCTGACATTTAGATATTTAGTAGAAGAAAGGAACGTTACATAACAAGCTTCCAACCATGATGTAATTCAAGTGTTGTGGTGATGGTTAGACTGAGTTTCACACTGTCAACACACCAAGAACACACAGACAGATCCCTATCACCATCCCTTCCTTCCACTGCCCACCACTACACATCTGCTTTAACAACAGAAACAACATACGCAAGCATCCACCCACACACTCGCTCACACACACAGGATCTTACAACACGCGGTCCAGTACCGTGTGTGCTGCTGTAGGTGACTGAGCTGCCTGAATGTTTTCTGGCAGTAGGTACAGGTGTAGGGCTTGGCCCCGCTGTGGATGCGGATGTGCTGGGATAGGTAGCTGGAATTGGCAAACGACTTGGAGCAGTGCGGGCACTTATGGGGCTTGGCCTCAGTGTGGGACTTTGCGTGGATCTGCATGTCTGACTTGCTGAAGAACGTCACCGCACACATCCGACACCTTGGTAAGAGAGGAGCAGTCAGTTAGACTGAATGTATGTTTACATGTAGGCTTTTGAATACAGGGAATTCTTGTTTATAGTGTTTGAACTGGCAGATGCCATGAGACTTTAGCTTTTTCTGTAAACTGAATGTATTTCTACTACCTGTAGGATTTGGGGCCATCCTTGTTAGTATGATCATCTTCATCATTTGAGAGGTCATATGGGTCAGACGCATGGTGCTGTAACACAATGACAACATATTAGTTCAAATGAACAGGACTTCCAATAACAAACAAAATACTTTTATCTAAATACTGTATATACAGTACGGAGTAAATGTAGCACCTGTCCACCAGCAGCTAGGTGTGCCAATATTAATGCATCGCTTCCTGGAGGAAGGACCCCACCTACTCCAGCCGCTCTGCCCATCATTTGTTTGCTCTTCCTGCCTCGCTTTGATGGCGTTGGCATGACTACTGCAGGAGGGATACTGAGGTCCTGCTTCTTGTCTGCAAACAAGAGAAATATGAAAAGAAATACAAATGGAAGGGAGAAAGGTGGTCTCGTTTAGAGTGGTGAATGAAGACAGAGATCTAACACAATACTTGCTTGTAGGGGTGTGTCAGGAGCAATATTAAAGATGACAGAGAGATATACACAGCCTGTGCCTGATTCCATGTGCATGAGTGTAACAACACAAAAAATGCAATGAATGAAAACCAGGAATCTCTTGTGAAATGTAACCCCCATTTTCCTCTAAAGATGTGTTGTTGTTTTGAGGATAATTAAAAAAAAAAAAAACACACAACACTTCCAAAACAAGTGCTCATTCCCACCAGCTGCAGTAGAGTGGGCAGCTTTTACCTGCAAGTGTTACTGTCGGGACTGAGATACCAAACAGTACTGTCTAAACTAATACATTTATAAAAGACAGGCAGAAATGACTGAATTGATGGTGAACTGTACCTGTATTTGATGGGTGCACTGCAGATACTATCATGGTGGTGGCAGAGGGGTGCCCCGCTACAAAGGACTGCGTGGAGGCAGTGGGGACCAGTGTGCCTTGAGGGGTGGTGATCACTAACCCGGCTAAGAGGAAGAGAAAAACTATGATCTGGCTGTCCAGTAGCTTCAAACAAGTCCTTTACATGAATTCTCTCTGCAGGTTAAGACTACTCTTCCTCCTGTGAGTAACTGAGTGTCAGTGCGGTGTCAGGAAACATTGCCAACACTGACACAACACTGACTAAATACTTTGGAGATCAAAGAGCACGACCACAATACTTGGATAATATCCCTGACCCGAATGCAAACGTAACAAACAAACGTAATAAGATACATGGCAAATGGAGTGAAGAATGTCATGATACGGGAGGGAAACAGACGCAGCTGTCAACTGACCTGCAGTCATGATGCCCGTGGATGGAACAGGCACAACAGTAACGTTCTGTGAGGTGTGTGACTGGTGCAGGTGCCCGCCACTGCCACCACTTCCTCCAGTGTTTCCCCCACTCCCTTCCTGTTTGGGGACCACTCGCACCCCAGCCCCTGGGTCCACTGAGCTGGGGATGGCGAGCACAGCGGTGGGGTAGTGAGGCGAAGAGGTGGAAGACGCAGAGGAGTGAGGGAACGAAGGTGCATTGGCCTTCTCTGGGCCTAGCTGTTCCTTTGCCTTGTTCAGGAACATGGCGTTCTCGATCTAAACAGGGAATGAGTGGAGGGGTGGGTTGGAGGTAAGGTGAAGAAGTAAGGAAAGGTGGGGTAATGAGGAGTAAAAGGGGTACAGGATGGGTTATGGTAAAATGGTTGTGTGAGTGATGGATGGCGTGAGTCAGGAGTTGAGAGATGATGTGGGACAAGAGTAAAGGAAAATAAAGTGCAAAATAGATGAATAAAGAGTCAGTAGTAATGAGAGGTGAGTAAAGTGAAGGAGTTGTGTTGTAAATAATGCAGGTGATGTGACCAAAAATATGTTGTTGGCACAGGAATGGTATGAGTTAATGTGGGGGATGTAGTGATTATGAAGAAACAGGAGGGGATGGAGGAACAGAGTAGATAAAGGGGAGGGGGAGGGGAGGTGTCACAAAGCATGGTGGGGAGAGGGGGAGCGAGGGATGGGTTAGAGCCGTGTAGAAGAGGAGGCAGTGGGAGAGAGAGAGAGAGGAGAGAACGCAGGTATGGTGAGATGCAGAAAGTAAATGAAAAACAGGAACAAAGAAGGTGAAGATGAGAGAGGAGAGGCACAGGAGTGACCATGTGATCAAGTGAGCCTTCGCTTTTTCACAAGAACTCATACTCAAACACAATCCATCTGACGTTAATCCAACTTCACCCACTAAGCCAGCATTATTTGATGGTGTTATTAAAAAAAAAAAAACATGTTCAGGGGTCAAATCATTGTCTGGTTTTCCCATAGCACATAACACTATACCATATGTATTTCAAGACAGTTCCAACAATAAGGTTGTCTCTACCTGTCCTTGTACAGTGGGGACGGGAGACCAAAAGTATGATGAGTTGAAATGGGAATCGTCCATTATTTCTGTAATTAAAAAGCAACACACTTAGAAAACACCTCTCCTCCTCCTCCTCCTTCTCATTATAAACCATGCATGGCTGCATTTTTAAAAAATCATCTTTGTTTGTTTCCTTTCCACTTATTCACTCCTCCACTGGATGAGACACTGAACACTAACGATCAGTGTGGGCCTCTGAGCCTGGACAGCATCACGTGGCTTATTGCAAATTTCCCAGGTCAAAGGTAAACGCGTTCAGGTGTGTGTCATTACTGTGTTTGTTTAATATTTGATCAGATGTTCGGGGGAAGAGGACGCAAAAGGAAACAGGCAAAGATGTTTCGATCCCTGATGGGATGAATATCAAAAAATTCACAGGAGGACAGAAGAGGCAAGAGCTGAGAAAACACTAATGATAATCAGTCTCGGGCCTTTTGTCATGTTTTGTAACACAGCCCATTTACAACCTGACTAGTCTATTACACAGTATGTGTTGCTATTAACAAATTTTACAATCCCAGAGTGGCTGCTTTATCAGCAACATGTCAGTGAGTCTAATTTAGGATCACAGCCCAATGTTGTGTGTGAAGACGCCGTGTACATATGTTGTGTTGAAAACAACGCCCACACTTTCAGAGATTATTTTCTATCTTTTCATTGTTAAACCTCTGATCTTCTGTTTCCCCATCATCTCCCACTGACACACAGGCAACGTGTTCTCTGCAGCACAAAGAGGGAAGTGTCATGGTTTCATTGCTCGACGTCAACATGCAGTTGCACTTTATTTTCCACACACACACACACACACACACACACGTTGCTGCGGTTAGAGACCAACAGTAAAACAAGCTTGGAGATTTGGCTTCGTGTATGCATGTGTAAACGTGTGAATGCCATGCGTAGCCATATTGCTCACATACCAGGAAAAGCATGCATGTGATTACATGTTAGTAAAGAGGAGCTGACATGTAAATATGTAAATACAGCCGGCAGTGGCTGAGCCCTTTGGGAAGGTGAAGGCCCATGAAAAATAAACTTTTAACATCAACTACAAAACAGCTGAGGTAACGTTTGTTCTCATGGAATGCCTTGACAATGCATAACTTATTATGTGTCAAACGTTATTTTTCATGAGCCCCCCCGCAGACCCGCTCATAAGTGATGGGTCAAGCTGAACTTAGCCTCAGGTATGGGGAGTAACGTAAAGTTAATGGTCCCGTGCTCCCACAGCCATTTCTAACCAGCTGCCACCCAAACTGTGGCACTGCTAGCTGCGAGCTAACATTAGCGGGTGATTGATGAAATCGTGGAAATGCTAATCTGTCAAAAATCTCAGGGAGTCCCCCCCCCCGGCCTGGGTGTTACACGGCTACACAGCAGCCAGGTGGCCGCCGAGGGCTCCAGGAGACACCGGGGTTCCGCACGCAAACATGGCTAACGCTAGCTGGTTACGGCAACAGGACATGGGGAGCTAGCTAACTCGCCTCCATTAATTTTCTCCTTTTGTTCGCTGTCTTGCTACAAGCAGGCCTCTATGTTCATATGGCCAACTAGCTGCCCGATGGTAAACACAAACATCCCCGCTCCCTGCGCCTCCCTCCGTCCCTCACTCCCTGCTCATCTCGCTGGGAGAAAATAAAAAAAACAGAAAAAAAAGTCTCGAATAAAAAAAAAACCGAAGACAGGCAAAAAAAAAAAAAAACGTCGACGCCGTAGCCTGTGTGGAGACGCAGCTTCATGCAGACTTCCGGCGGTCGGGACGACGGCGCTCGCAGACACACTGACAACAACAGCACATTCACAAGCCACTAATAACTCCTGTGTTCATTACCGGTGAAATCAGTTCCCCGTCAACCCCCCCGGAGCTTCCTCGGGTCGGGACAGTTGGGAAACTTTGTCCAAATCCGCCCCTCAAACCCTCAGATCAGCCTTTTTTTCTTCGCTTTTTTTCCTTTTTTTCCTCCCTCCAGCTCGCGACTGCGTGAAGTCTGTCGCAGTTAAACCGCCCCGTCTCCGGTCCCGCCTTTCAAAATAAGCCCATCGTCAGTCACCGGTGTTTACCTATTAATTGAGGAAAATTGACAATGTTTTTTGAAATTCATAGTATCTTTACTTGTTTCATTTGAAATATAAATATTAAATATCATGCGTATTATATGCAGTAATATGTTAATATTGGTTATATTAATAATATTAACCAAACCTGTATAGCTTGTTTTATAGTTCTACATTTCTTCCTCTTAAAGTATATATCTCTTAGAGCCAATAATTGATAGGATCATAAAGGGGATACAGTAAACTATCTTACTGCTTTTTGAATATCACTATGAAGCCTTTGCATCTTAAAGCTTTTATTTTTTCGTGAGTCGCCACGCATACTTCCTGTTTTTGTCTGGCTATTTCCAGCTGACTTGACAGTTGCCAGCGTCCACACATTGTCTTCCGGTGCATTAGTTATTCCCTCATCTATTAACCGGCTGCTCTGTAAAATCACACTCTTTAATTGTCATATCCTTCACTTTAAATTCATATATTTTGCAGTGCTGGTTGTTTGTCACAGAAACAGACCTAATTGATTTGTTGGTAAACGTTTATAATTGGTTCATATCATCACAGACAGGCAGGATCAAACAACGTATAGACTACACCAGTAGCTTTAGCTTTAACTGAGCGGCTCGTGGGAGTAAACACATGCATTTCTACGTTGATACGTTTATTGGTTAAGGAAAAGTTTTTTTTAATAATGATCCAATTGTGCATGTGAAAGCTGATCTTCACGGAGTCAGTAACATTCAGTAGGCTCATCTCATCTGAAAGCACCATTTGATGATAAAAACCATTAACAATAAGTAAATAATACATAAGTGTTAAGTAATACATAAGCGACATAACACTAATACGATGAAATTTATTAATTATTTTTAGAAACAGATCAAGCATTTGTACTTTAATGACAAGCATATTGTGTACAGGACTGTAGAACAATATTTTGTTAAAGACACACTTCTAGAGCACAGGCATATTAAAATGCATCATAGAGCTGTTTCTCATTCGACTGCTATTAGTTAAAGTTAGTAGGACTCTTAATGTTGACTAGTGATGTCAATAGTGCTACACTCATACTCATTAAAATATCAAATATATACTGTCTAAATACATCAATATCCATGTGTACCACTTCAGAGTATCATTACACTTGAGGCATTCAGTTACAGAAGCACAAAGATTATGGTGATGTTTCTATAGCTAATCAATAAATAATAATAAAAAGTGAAGTAGCAGTAGTTTTTAATACGTTTGGCTGTACGTAACACAGCAATGCAGAGAAGTCAGAAGCAAACATGAGGTGTTCAGGGCTGAGTATGACAGAGGGAAAAGAAAAGACCACTGCTTTGCTCAGAGATGATCAGACATGGGATTAATTCATGGTGAACTGTTTGTGTGTCATACATGATTTTATACTGAGCCTCTGAGGTTACGGTGAGGTAGAGGATGTCAGTGTGAGATAGCATCTTTGCATGAGAAGTTCTATTCTGATGAATTATAAATGGCTTTCAGCACGATCATAGTTTGCATTGTCATAATCTGTAATTGAATCACTTTCATTGTACGTTTACATTACATTGTATGTACTGCACACAATTTATGATGTAGAAAAGTGGCTATTGCAGTGCTTATATATATATGTTATGTGATGTTGCAGAAGTGCTCAGTGAAGAACCTATAATAATGGAATATAGTACTGATGATGAGTGAGAGAACATGTGTCACATTTGCTCATGTTTTGACATTAGGTCATAGAGAAAAGTGTGGTGTAGGACTGGAACACAGCTATTAAATACCCGATACTACATACATTATACAGGTAGGTCTTAAACAAAGGTCCTAAAAATATTGTCCAAGGGCCAGAGGAATTTAACAGCAATTTAGTACAACTTGATTATAGAGAACTGTAGATGGAGAACAAACGTATATCAATAGAAAACACAGACAAATACCGGAAATATACATAAAAAAAAATCAGATATCATAAAGTACAAGTGTATTCAGACAGAAACACATGATGTGAAAAGCACGGCAGCTGAGACTACAGGCTGCAGTTTGTAATGTTAGATGCATTGGTAATGTGGTGGTAGGAGTTTGCATTAAACGTTCAGGTTAAGATGCACTTGAGGTTCGGCAGTAAGGCAGTGCACAGTTTATGGAGGAGACAGAGGTAAACACAGACAGCGGAGACGGGAGAGAAAAAGAAGTCGTGAAAGGACATGAATCAACAACAGGCCTCCGTTTTTAAAAGATAACATGTGGGAGGTTTCGTACTTGAAACTATCAGTGTCTATTGATAACGAGCTACTGTACCAATCATATAAAAACTAATAATGTGGAATAACTGTAGGTGCAGGTAGAGGAGCACAATACTGTAGCCCAGATAAAACTCACACTGAGTGACACAAGAGAAGGACGTGAAAGAGTCACAACCCACAAACTGACACACAACACATAGGTGATGTGGGGGTGGTGAGGGTGGAGGAGTGTTAGGAGACTCATGCACAGAGTCCAGGCGGGGGCAGTTTGGTTGGTTCTCTTCAGCCTGTACGAGATGTCACCTGTTTGGGAAAAAGACGAGGAGGGATGAGTGTGAGAGCGAAAGCTGAGGCTGCACGATCACATGTGCGTGGAATGACAGCGAGCGCATCAGAGTCACCTGAGAGATGTTGACTCCCGTCAGTTTCTCCAACGCCTCAGGGAGGCGCGTCATGATGTCCAGCACCTCTCCCGACAGTTTGGCTGCACCCACTTCACCGCCGCTGGACACCATGGTGACTTTGTTGGCTTCACACAGGGGCTTGCTGATCTCTTCTGCCATCTGGTGGAGGACACCAAAAATGTTAAAACTCCTGGACAAATCGTTTGTAAGCAATTCAGAAAAACGTAGATGAACTAAATTATTCAGTTATTAATGCATTATTAGTCTGTCTGATAAAAATGCAGCAGTAGCTTGTATATCGGGTCCAGATGGTTGACGTGTTGTCGCTCACCAGAGGCAGTTTCTCCAGCAGCATGTCCACCATGGCTCCTTCCTTGTATTGGTGGAAGGCCTCTGCCTTCTTTGCCATCTGCTCTGCCTCTGCTCGACCCTTAGCCTCCACAGCGAATGCCTCTGCATCACCTTTCATCTGCCGGAGACAAAAAGAAGGGCGTCAGAAGACACGGCCCCCTGATCTGCAGGACACAACAGCAGCAGTGTGTGCAAAAGAGCGATACTGAATATACAAACTTCTTCACGTGATTTCCATTTAACGCCACCTAAATACATGAAGACAGAAGAGTTTTAATGCTGTGACTCACCCTGATGGACTCAGCTTCAGCTTCTGCCTCCATAATCAACTTAAGCCTGGACAGAGAGACAGAAACAGTCAGACAGAGAACCACAGATCCAGTCTCACACTCCTAGTGTGACACATTAGATGTCTGACCGGATGTCGTATCGCTCGAAGTAAACAACAATGAACTTGTAACTCACCGCTGAGCCTCGGCCAGTTTCTCCAGTCGGTACCGCTCAGCCTCGGCAGGTTTCTTCACCTTGGCCTCCAGCTCCTTCTCCATGCGAGAAATCTCCTGCTTCTGCAGTGTGATCTGCTGCGTCCGCTCAACCACCAGGATCTGCATCTTCTCCTCCTCTATACGCTGCTTGGTCTTTGCCACCTGGCAAGACAAGGATGAAATAAATGATAAGTCCCATCAACAAGCCGAGGACATGCAGCCGTAGATTCTTTAATAAAAACAAAACAAAAAAACATCACAACTTGCGTTTGGTTGTAATTTCATACCTGCAGCTGGTAGGCCATCTCCGACTCAGCTTTCTTAGTGTTGACCTCAATATCATAAGCTGCCTTCTTCAGCTCGTAGTCCCGCTGGGCCTTTGCCATGTCGATCTCAGTCCTGTACTGAGCTGAGACTTTCTCCTGCATCGCATGTGCTTCCTGCAGACACACACGTCATACACAGAGATGATCACATGATATGACGAAATCGCCAAAACCAAAAATGACAACCAACAACACCTGGGATGAATGGGACTAACTGGATCTCACCCTGATAACAGCGTCTCTCTTGTTCTGGGCCTCGCCGATGCGAGCGTCTTTCTGTACCTGGGCCGTGCGACCCTTTCCCAGTGAGTGCAGGTAATCCTGAGTGAGCAAAGATCACGTGTTCATTCAGGTTCATACAATAAGACTGTTTAATTTCCCGAATGACTGGGATGTGTTGTTTGTTGACAGCTGTGGAGCCGTACCTGGTCATCGTGAACGTCTTTGAGGGTGTAGCTGACCACGCTGATGCCCATGTTGACCAGGTCCGAGGAAGCCACCTTAAATACTTGTTCTGAGAACTTCTTACGGTCCTTGTAGATCTCCTGTAAGTGGAAGATGATCACAATCGCACAATGCTCATCGTTGCCAATGACATAGGGCGGGACTGTTGGTGTATTAGTTAGGAGTGCAACATGGGATGCAACACATATCACATATACATATGGTATCCATATCTGAACATATTTAGTGTTGTTCACATTCTCACCTCTACAGTCAAGTGGGCGATGATGGCGCGCTGGTGCCCCTCCAGCGTCTCCAAGGCGATCTGAGCAATCTCCGGTTCAGATTTCCCCATGAACATTTGGCAGGCTGCAGCCAGCATCTGTTTGTTCTGACCCTGGATCTTCATCTGTATGAAACAGCAACTCATCAGCACAGCAGCTGGTTTTGTATGCAGATACATGACAAAGATATTTAATACTCGAGAAATTTGTTGTGAAATTAGGGCCTAAGCTACATTTGGGGACTGGGACTTTGAAGTGGCCTGAGGTTTCCTGTGCACAGATGCACACTGACCTGGGCTATGCCTGTGACAGAGATGGGCACTCCATGGCGAGTGTAGACTTTATCGCTCTTCACATTCAGAGTCATTGTGTTCAGGGAAATCCTGGAGACAGGCAGGGTCAGGCATGCAAAGGAAAAAATATTTATTGATTGATTATAAGTTGCTCTAATGGTTTACATTAAAGCGCAGTCATTTCCGCTTTGCGTTTGTCACAGCGAGCTGCATGCAGTGAGTGCAGGGTTGAGCAGGAATAGACCAAGTGCAACACAGACAAGCAAGCATTAAGTGTGGAACTGGATTTAATGCAGGAGGAGCAACGTGCACTCTGAACAATCCAGATGCATCCTGCACTGATCTGTTTACAGTATTATATTAAATTTGACAGGGAGATGGGAAAAAACAGCTCTCATGAGGTGGTTTTTAGCAGTGAGGTCAAAAACCTCTTTAGCAGCCTTTAGTGCTACTAATAATTTTTTGGTGCATTTTACCATTTTTACCATCTCCTGTTGTAAAGTGCTAAAAATGTTAAACATGCTGAAAACATCACATGTTAATTAAAGCGTTAAGACACTTATGACAGTCTTGCAGAAGATTAAAAAACAACAACAACTCAGACATTATAGCGTACCTCTGTATCTGTTGAATACAGGGGAAGATGAAGACTCGGCCTCCAGCGATCATCAGTGGAGGAGAACGACAGAAACCTGTCACAGACCAACACAGAGTCAGAGTCCACACACCAGGGGTGAGTGGCACAAACTCGATACCACAACATAACCTCCTCTGGTGTGATTTGGTTTGTGTATATTTTTTGACTAGATGTGGCCCTGGTGGAGGCCACAGTGTTACCTGACACCACCATCGCCTCGTTGGGACCACAGGTGTAGAACATCTTTACTCTTTACACTGAAAACAAAAGAAAACAGCAGGATAATATAATAATAATAATGATAATAATAATAATAACAATAATAATAATTCACAGATACACGAACGCATCATTAACATTTTATAAAGGAATTATATTAATTTGCATTTATTTATTTATATAAACTAATGTAAAAATAACAAATGATCCCTGCAGTTGTATAATTTAAAAAAGGAGGGAGGGGTTATGGACCAGACTATCGTCTTAAATCTAATTAAAACAACCACTGCGCAGTAAAATTCACCAACCACAAACAGGAAATGAGAAAAAAAAACAATGAATAAACAACAAATGATGGGATGGATTAACGCGTTTAAAATCGCTAGAACGACAAAGGCTAGACGTCTGTCATTAAAACCATCAGTCACATCAACACACGCATTAGTGAAGATGTGTAGACGAGGTGTGTTTCAGCCGCACACTCACCTGTTTGTATGTAAACGAGGTGTTTTTTTGTTCGTTTAAAATGAACCTAGTGATGTATTTTATCCCCGGTGCTGAATATTCCGTCGGACTGCGGCTGATGCGGACAGTAAACACATCACCGACTGCAGCTCAGCGGCTGCTATTATGCACGCCCATCGCTCAAACGGCGCGCCACTGCTCTCTGGTGGTGCGGTGGGGAACTGCCACCAGTATAACACCGAAAATATCTATAACACCTATTTATCTATTGGAACTCAGTTTATTCGACACACCTCTTAGACGATGCCATATTTTTACATGTTTATTGTTCATATAAACAGTAAATATGTGTAAAATTAATTTGTTGCAGTAGAAACAGTACATTTAATAACACAGTGTGCAGTACAGTATGTCAGTAAAACGTTGTAGTAATTTACTTGTATGTTTTCAAGCTCTACCAGTTATTGCTTTTTCTTTTTTGAGGTTGTAGGTCAGAGGTCGTCGCCCCCTGTACACTTTGTGAAAGCCCTATGAGGCAACTTGTGTCATTATTTTGTGAATATGGGCTATACAAATAAAATTTGATTGACTGATTGATTGATGTGACACAATCAATCAGTCAATGAAACCACAATAAACTTTTAATAAAAATAGGCAAAACCATTTTTACACCAAGATCTCGTCTTCTTCCACATATTGTAAATCAAACTTAAAATGCACTTAAAACAGCTTCATTGTTGATGACACGAACCACTGAAGTGATTTGAAATATGACATCAGTGTTAAAAATCAGCACTTTCCTCTGTGTTCTTTTCATCGTCAGTCAAAGCTGAGATCTGTTTGAGAAAAAACCCAAAAATGTTGAATTTTCTTCTTACGCTTTAATGATTCAGGCTTTGTGAGATGAACATAAAATGTCACTTTGCTTTTACTTTATGTTAAAAAAGGAGAGTGTTGATGTTTAAATAAAGACTGAGTCGCTCCAATCTATTTGAATAATCATAATAATCATTATTATTATTATTAATAATAATAATAATAATAATCAGAAACGTTCACATTATTTATTTTAGTCTATTCAATAAGATGTAATTAATGAATTCAAACATACTCAAACGACCATGATTTAATAGAAATAGAAATATTATACATATGATATCATTTAAATAAATAAATAAATGTTTTTATGATCCATTGATCTCCTATCGGTTCCTGTAGTTAATGCAGTGTGGTTCTAATCTGTTTGCTGCAGCACATCATCGACAGAGAGGAGGCTCCTCGTGGCCTCGAGCCGGAACTGACGATTTTTCCCGAATCGGTCCGAGCACGGCCGATCTGAAACGGTGCACAAAGCCCGGGCTCCAGTCCGGACCGGATGAATGAAACACAGGCTGCTCCCGCCCCGCCGAGCTGAGCCGAGTCCCGCCGAGCTGAGCCGAGTCCCGCCCAGTGCCCCGGGTCTGCGCTCCGGTTCCACGCGTCAGACAGACAGGTACAGATACAGATACAGGTAGGTCCGGTTACGGTTACATTTCACGGTGTGTGGGTTGTGTTGTGTTGTGTTGTGTTAGCGGCGGTTAGCTTGCGACAGGGAGGCTTAAATGGGTTAAATGTTGCGGGCTCTGACCGCGCGCCCCCATGGAGCGGCTGCGCTCCAGGCGCGTGCAGCCGCATCCAGGGCATCATGCCCGGCGGAGAATTCACCATCCGAACCCGGGCACCGAACCGTGACGACAAACAACAACACGTTTTCAGACAGGACCGATGTGATGGCGCGTCATTTCACTGTGTGCGTGTCGGTTCCGTCTCTCCGGGTTCCATCCGGGCCTCACGTCACAACACAACACAACACAACACAACACAACACAACACAACACAACACAACACAACCACCTGCTCATCACGACGTGACGTGTGTCACATCACATCACACATGTGTGCGGGACAGCACCGGTACTAGGGGGGGATTTTCTGGAAACGGTTACGCAACGTCCTGGCGCACGCGCGACCTGCTGACTAAGTGTTTGTCTCACACACACACACACACACACACACATACACACACACACACAGAGGAGTCTTTCACAGTGCTGAGAGCTGAATTGGTGATTTATGATGACACGTCTTTATGTTCCAGTGTCACGTGACAACATCAGTTGAGAGTGAACACCCCCTCCCTTTAAAATAAAAAAAAAAAACCACACACACACTGATTTCATTTTATCCACAGTGTCCATCCTCCATCTTCCCTGTAGTCACTACAGTGTAGTGGGACAGCCCCGGTCATGAGGGACACACCCTGGCTGCAGCAGCAGCTGCTGCTCCTGCCTTTATGGTCTGCTTAAAGGGGGAGGGGGGGAGGGTGTGGGTGGGGGTGAGGAGGAGGAAGGTATTGACTATGGGGGGGGGGGTGAGGAGGAGGAAGGTATTGACTATAGGAGGCACTGGAGAGGAGCTGAGTGTCAGAGAGTCACTCTGCTCTGATGGAGTGATGGACAGCGTGTCCTCATCCACATCCGTCTCTCTGTCTCTCCGGCTCCTCGGACGATGCTTCTTTCCCAGGACCCCGTCGTCGTTCCCACTCGGACGCGGGGACGAGGAACGCTTTTAACCCCCCCTTCAGTTTTCAGCATCCCATACAAAGCAGTGACGTCAGACCCGAGCTCCTGCTGTTTGTTTGTGAACGGTCGTATTCCTGATTCCTGGGCAGGAGGAGCTGAGCCAGATGTTTCCCACAAACTGCACCACAACACCCAACACAGATTTCATTTTGTGCGTTTGCATGTGTGTGTGTGTGTGTGTGTGTCTGTGGGAGGTTAACGCAGATAGAAAATACACTATAATACAGTCTGTCTTCCACTGCAGGACTAACAGCCTGCTTTAATGCTCAGGCCTCGTTTCGACATGACTCTGTGTCTGTTGACGCACAGAGGGAAATACATTTTTTATATGTATATGTATATGTATGTATGTATGTATGTATGTATGTATTTATATATATATATATATATATAATGTTGTTAAATAGCATTGAATTGTTTATCTGAAGGAGCTGGCAGAAGTCCTAACTGTGGGTTTCGTACTGAAACAGTGGATGAATAAAGCCTTTTGGTGCCTGATGGTGATATTATGGGGTGTGTCATGGAGATATATCTTAAAATAACAATAATAACAACAATAATAATAACAATAATAATAATAATAACGATAATAATAATGATAATGATGTCTCTGTCAAAAGATGAGAAATTCAATTTTACGTACTACAGCTTCGGCTAATCCAGTGCAGCGGAGGCGAAAGGGCAGTGTCCCATCATGCCAGCTGGCTCCTGTCCATCACTGTGTCCCACAGGGACGTCCACACACGCACGCACACACACACGCACACATACACACTTTAATGTCTCCACTCCGTCTTCCTCCACTGTCTCTCCTCTCTTCACCCCCCTGCCCCCACTGTTAGTGGTCACGTGTCCTCATTGGTCATCCTGTCTTCTTCCACACATTGTAACACTTGGCTTAAGAGTATCTGTCACTTTATGACAGATTGTCTCACAGATTGTCTCACAGATTGTCTCATAGTCTCATAGCAGCTCTTTCTCTCAGGTACCACACGAGCTGCTGTGTGAACTGCAACTTAGTGTTGCAGGTTGGTGCAGAGCAGGAGGTGGGGTGGGGGGTGGAGGGTGGGGAGGGTAACAGATTGGAGTTGGTGTATTTTTCTCTACCCTGCAGAGATTTGATGCTTCTGCACCAGTGTTGTGCTGTAATTAACTCACCTGCTGTGAAGAGCAGCCCCTTCATGTTTGCTGTGGGCGTGAGGGGTGATTATTGGTTTTGGGGTGAGTGTGTGTGTGTGTGTGTGTGTGTGGGGTGTCAAGGTAGGAGACATTAGGTTTGTGATATCCCAGGAAGGCCTTAAAATGTATTTGATTTTGAGGAGTCAAAGGTCAAGGTCACTGTGATCCTCTTGGACACAAATACGACCTGATTGGATTTTAGTTGTGAGAAGTCAAAGGTCAAGGTTAACGTAAGGTCACAAGGTCTCATATAAAAGTATACATTTGCATTAAATTATTACCCTCTTTTTTTAAAAGAGGTCAAATGCGCTTTGTTTTTGTACGAGTGCAGTAGCGGTCTGAGTCTGAGTCTGAGTCTGAGTCTTTACAAACACCATCACGCCGCCGTATGAAACCTTTGGTTAATTGCTGCGTGTTGTGCTTTTCCCTCCAGAGATCGACTGTTCGAGATGAAAACAATCAGCGCTGTGCTGCTCGGTGCCGCCGCGTTCTGCTCTGGTAAGCACAAACGTAATCAGTCACTCGGGAGCGGGTCAGATACGCGAACAGCAGAAACAAACTTCCTGTGAAACCCAGTTTGCTTCATCGGAATGTTCATTACGGATGCAGTGAAAACTCCTGAGTTATTTTATTTCCTTGTGTTTTCTCTTTTCCCTGACGTGGACCTGACTGTGTTTACATCGGGTCTATAATTAGGTGTCATCACACGAGACATTTACATTTTCACACATATTTGTTCTTTTTGGAGAAGTTGCATGTTTTTCCTACTGGGAGCAAAGTAACTCGGACTTATTTATCCTGGAAGTCTTTTGTTCTTAGCGTCAGTAGGTCTAAATAAAGAAGAATAAAAGAAGTTTTAATATGGACTCATCTTTATTTTTTTCCTTCACAGTTGTGTCAGCATCACTGAAAGGTAAAATCACATCCCTGTTGAGTTTGCTGTATGTTAATATTCATTCATTTCTTTTTAGAATGAACAGATTTAAATGAAAAATCTGTTTCATGTAATAAAATATCCTGATTCCCAGTCAAAGAGGAACGCAGGACGGCGTTCTTCGGGGAGGACATTCACATGGACGTCCCGCCGGGAAACGCCGGAGAGGTTGTGTTTAAACCCAGGACCAATCACTCCATGGAGGTGGTTCTGATGCGACACGGCCAGGTGTTGAATCCACGCAGCCACCTCAACGCTCTGGGCCACCTGGTGCTGGAGGACGTCCAGGAGGAGGACGAGGGCGTGTATGTCATCAAGAACAGCAACAACGCCAACGCTGTCAAACAGCTCAACTTAAATGTTCGCGGTGCGTATTTGAATTGACACTTTTTACACCAAACACGAAACTCGATCCTGCTTCTGACCTTGTTACCTTCTCCCCACCGTATCGACCAGACTGTGCTTTAGAGCAAGCGGTGAAATACGGAGACACCTACTACATCCACCTGAACCACGTGGAAGGTCCCATCACTCTGGAGTTCAGGTATGCTCCATGAAAACACCTGCTGTGATGTTACTGATCGGTATGGAGACTTGATGTCTGTTTGTTGTTGTTGTTTGGTGTTCATGTATTAAGGCCCAGTCTGGTTCAGGTCAATCAAACCCTGGTACAGCACACGACAGAGCCCCCGCCCCTGGTGCTGTATAACAGGACGGGGGTGTTGGCGGAGGAATACGTGGGCCGCCTGGGTGTTTCGGAGAAGCGGGTGACGCTGCACGGAGTCCGGATGACGGACGAGGGGAGCTTCACCGTGCTGGACCGCGACGGGAAGGTCAGGAGGAGGAACTGCCTGAACGTCAGAGGTGAGGACTCGTCTGCGCCGCGTCGCATCGATCAATCTCACGTGCGCGTGGCGATATTCTGGTGTCACGTGCGCTTTAGTATGTGTACGTTGTCATGTGATTTGTCATCGTCTCACTTAACAGACACCACATTGCCTCACTTTAAAAAAAAAACAACAACCTTTCAATAATCCTTGAATCGCTAATCTCACAAGACGTTGTCGCCATAGAGACGTACCTAAATGCATCACTGGCTCTCTGGCCTCCACAGAGCACCAAAACTTCATGCATCTCACCTACGGAGCAAACCTGGAGATGAAGCTCTACCTGAACTACACCGAAGTCAACATGGTCTACAGGCCCAGATCAGACAATCAGGACCGGCTCATCGTGGACCAAGGGGTTCTAGTGACCCCGCTGGACCCTCTGCTGGAGGGCAGGCTGACCGTGGAGGGGTCAGAGGTCATCGTGAAGAGGGTCCACGTGGCCGACATCGGCGTCTTCAAAGTGACGGACCTGGCCGGGTTTCCTGTGGCGTACATCTACGTCGAGGTGGAGGGTAAGAGAAACACGGCCTTTTCCCACTTCATCCTCAAAACCTGTGGCTTCACAAAGCCCAGTTTAGTCTGTGGACGGGACACAGATGAAAGATGGTTGTTTGGATGTTTCCTGCTCTCAGCCTATAAACTGCCGGTGCTGACGAAGGCCATCCTGTCGCTGCTGGGCCTCATCGCCTTCATGCTGCTGGTGTGCCTGCTCTCCTGCCTCTACAAAGTCCACAAGAGGAACGAGAAGAACAAGAGGCTGACGCTCCTCGCTCAGCAGGCGGGCAAAGGCGAGGCCTTCAGACAGGTAACCCCCCCGTCTCTGATGATGATGCTGGGTCACTGCAGCGATGGCTGATTAAACTGACTGATCGGATATTCAGAAGAGTTGACAGTTCAATCTTCTGTCAACAGAACCATTCATCAAGCTTCCCCATTTGGGGATTTGTTAACCAAGTGAATTATAGAGCAGTTAAAAACCCATTAGAAACAGATGACTGGCCTATAGACGCTGCCTGAACGTCAGGCGCGGGTATTGATTTCTCTGCCAGGGGAGAGTCGTTCAATACAACAATGAAGTGGCATAAGAAATATGTCCAGATCAATTGTGTAACAGCTAAAAAAAAGAAAAGAAAAGAAAAAGCTTTGGTCTTAGTCGTTTTTATTAGTTTATTTAGTATTTTGATTCACCATTAAACTTAATTATGGTCGTTTCATTAATATTATCTGTATCCCTAATTACAGTTAGTGATTTTAGCAGATGATCTTTGAGAGGATTAATTCTCCAAATCGATCGACTTCATCATTAGAAGAAGCTGATAAACGATCATTTAATCTGATTGAATTTATGAACCAAGTGAAACAGAGACGTGTAAAACATGTGTCTCCTTCAGGGCTGCGTGTGATTGTGTGTATGTTGTCTGTTTGTGTGTGTGCGTTTGTATTCATCTCTAATATCGAAGCTTCAGAGGAACAAAGCGTCCGCTAAATCAGTGTTTTGTTTTCATATTTACTTTTAATCAGTCATTTTATAATTACTGCTGTGGACATGAGTCTGTAGCGATGGCGATGGCGATGGCGAGCCGTGTGTGATTGGAGGCCCGGCGAACGCTGCCGCCTGTGCGTTACGTTTCTCCTGCTCACTTTAAGGAGCCGCTTCTCGGTGAGGGACTTCTTCTCCTTCCTCGTATCGCTGTGGCTTGGTCCAACGTGCTGCAGTGAGACGAGATCAATGGTGACAGCTTCAGAAGTGCACGCTTGGCGTTTCCTAAGCGGCTGAGCATTTAAGACGATACAGATTCGTTAAATAAACCCTGGACACCGGGGAGAAACTGCTGCCGGGTCTTAACGAGGCAGCAGAAGTTGATCAGAGACGTCATGTGACAAAAAGTCAATTCATTACCGTGAATGATACTGACACCAAGACCTGGGACGAACTGTCTCTGACCTTCCAGGCCTCTGAGTGTGTATGTGACGGAGCTCTGCGGGAGTTTGTCTACACATACAGTTATTTAGCTCATTGATAATTTGATGATGTAACATGCAGGCTGACATGTTGCTTTGCTTTGCCTTACACAGGTGACAGGTGAATTAGATTTTACTTTTGAGTCCAGAGACTAAATGACCTGTTGACGGTTAGTTTCATCTCCTCACCACTGGGGGGCAATGCTCCAGCTTGGCATTGTGTTTAACATGTCGGATGTTGTGTTAGAGTGTGGTGTCAATTAGAAGGTAAATATTTGTGTGGGTGTCTCTGCAGCCTTTGTATATGTGGTTAATATGATCTCATTTATGTTTTTTCCTATTTCTGCTGTTGTTTTCTTGCAAACTGTCTCCTCTGACAGTCTCCTCTGCAGACGTACAGTCAGTGCCTTTATTTTGTGTCTGACTGTGTGCGTCTTGTTGCTGTGTGTTAAACGTTGTGTTTGTGTTGTGTTTAACGGATGTGGAGACACAGACAAACGTGTGACCTTACACTGAAACGCGCTCGTTATGACATGCTGCTTTTACATTTATCAATGTACTCATCACCATTTCTGTTTCTGTTTACTTTTTTAAAGGGACAGTATGCATTCATTACATTACAATTACAATTACTTACATTATTTAAAGTCACAACAACATATAAACAAAACCACATGAAGACTAAATTAAAACACAGTAGTGCCGACATAACGAGACGTTAGAAGAAAAGTCCAGGACATATATTCACCCTGTGTGGAATGAATGTAGTGAGTCTTTGCCTTCTACCTGTCAATGTTAACCTCATGGTGGCGCCACAGGAGACGTTGGTACAGATGAACAGTACAGATGAGTAAGTTGGACCTGAATAAGCTGCAGCTGATGAGAGAAGTCAGAGCATCACTGACGTCTGTAGGATTCACTCATCAATATATGGATCAATAGCTGCACATGTTGACATCAGGCCAATGTGTTTTATATGTTATTAGCTTTTCAGTATTATTTATTTTTATTTATCATGAAAGATTTGTCACCAATCCGTTAAAAAAAACTAATTGTGTTGTTTATTAGTAACAAACAGTGGAAGATCAGTCGGATGAACAAAAACAGGAAATGCTAAATGTTAAAGCAGCAGGTCATACAGCTTAATTGTCTCACTGATTGTATATATGTGTGTGTATACGTGTGTATGTGTGTGTATATGTGTTGTCTGATTAGAACGTGTTTGTTTGTGTGTCCTGGTTTGTGTTTAAGTGCTTATACAGCAGTAATCTGTATGTGTGTGCGCTAACGCCTTCAGTGTGTGTTCACGTGCTGCTTTGTTGATGGGAGTTTAGCGTGTGTCGGTGTGTGTTTGTGTGTGTTTGTGTGTATCGACAGCGGAGGTTGAGATGACAGCAGTTGCCCTCGATGTCAGTTGCTCTGACAGGTTATGGATTTTCCTCGTAGCTCTGAGGACAAAGACAAACACGTGTGAGGAGATGTCAGCGACCTTATGGGACGACACGAATCTTAAATCAATCACAGCCCGACACACACACACACACACACACTCTCTCTCTCTCTCTCTCTCCTGATCTTCATCATCTTCATCTTCTCAGTTTCGTCTTCACTCGGCGTCTCCTGTGTCTCACGCACTCCTTTTCTCTCCCAATTTGACACTTCAAGACGAGAGCATCCGATTCCTCAACCTCCAGCCGCAGTGTGACAGCAAACACAAACACAAACACACTGTCTTCACACGGGGGTCCTGTAGGTGGATTTAAGAGCTTTGCGGGTTGCGTGTCAATGTGCTTGTGTGTGCGTGTGTGTTTTTGATGACTTGCAGGATCTTCAGTGTGTGTGTGTGTGTGTGTGTGTGTGTGTGTGTCTGCAGGTGGTCCATGAGGTGTACACCAGGTTCACGGAGGAGTCTCTGACGCAGTCTGTGTGTGATAAGCCTTCAGAGAGCACGGAGGTCACCATCAAGGTCAGTGATGGCGCCAAATGTGAAAACATTATTTGTGATCAGCGTGGAGGAGCTGTTGCGTTGTTTAGCCACAGGGCAGAAGGTCACACAGATGTTGTGATGGAGGGATGAGAGCCGTTCCCCACAGAGAAGGTCCACAGCTGGACCACTGGGCCTCATATCACACCCTCTTTATTATCGTCAGGTCGACAGGTTACGATTGTTCATGGCCACGTGTGATGATACACAACAGTTATACGTAAGAGTAACGCACTATTATACATTTTTGTTGTGTCCATGTAACAACAACATGGTGTTGGCTGCACGTCAGTGGAGGGTAAATCTATAAATATGCTCCTAGAAACATGGACATAAATTATTCAGATTGCTTTTTCGCTGACCTCATTTTTTATCCCCCTCTGTTCCCGTCTTCTTTTCCCTCGTCCCTCTCTCCGTTCCTCTCTGTCTGACTTCCATCCTGTCCCTTCTTTAATCTATACTTCTCCTCTCTCCTTTCATCTCGGTTCTCGTATCCGTCCCTGTTCCACTTCTCCAACAGGGCCTGGAGGTCTCCAAACCAGGCCGCTACCAGGCTCTCACCTCAGACAACTTCCTGGAGATGAGCGACTCCGGCGTGGAGTTCACCACCTCTGGCCTCCCTCAAGACAGCGACACTGATGCTGCGATGACCTACGCCTCCCACAAACCCCTGCTGAATGCGGGCGACACCCCCACAGCTGCGACCGGAGGAATTCACTCTGACAGCCCGGAGGTCACCGCCGTCCCTGACGGTGACCTCAGTGCCACTCGGACCCCTGACTCCGCCATGAGTGCCAGCCCGGCCTCTAATCCTCGCTCGCTCGCAGCAGCGACTCCCGATGGCAGCCTTCGTGGCGCTGCATCGCCAGGAACAGCCTCCAGGGGCACCGCTGGGTCCGATTCAGCCAAGACAGAGGTCGGTTCTGAGAGTGGAGAAGCTGTGCGGAGGGAGGAATCAGCGGAGAGCACCTGAGACGACGCATCAGGGTGTTTATTTTTTAGCTCATGTCTCATTAGATCATAACGACATCCACATCCGGCTGCGTGTGTCTGAAAACGTCATCATGTCCAAACAAAACCAAGTCCTCCATCACTCCAAACAGCATCACCGGGTATTAGTTTTCCAACTCCGAGAGGCAGTCGCACAAAACGCACAAATTCAAAGTGTAATGCACTATGCACCGGAAAATGAGCCGCAAAAAGTAAACCCCAAAAGAAAACCAGTCTTGTGCACATTGAAAATGCATGCATGGAAATGACACGTTAGAGTAGACATAGTTCCGATCTGCAGGGAAATGCAGACGTTAGAGTAGAGAGACTGCATGCGAGCTCCGACACGCTGAGGGACAGACTCCGAGAGGGAAGTTATGCAGATGAGAGGAAAACACTCAGCACTTTTTAGGAATAGTATCACATGATCTCAGCTCCCGTCGAAAGGTTGTCAAAAAACAAAGCATGTACAGAGTCTGACAGTTTGACAGGTGGAGTCGGCTGGTTGCACAGACGCCGCAGGGCGACTGACATCGGCAAAGAGCGGCTCCCATTCCTAACAAAACTCTTCTTGTTGCCTCTGACAGCACTTTTGTCTGCGATGGCTGATTTTCATCCCGCCCTCGCACAGACTCTATTATTAACCGTGCAGGCATGTCGGGAAACGCCTCCAAGTAGGAAGTAGCAAGAGTATCACTGCTCCTGCGTGAGATCTGGTGCTTGTAAAAAAAAAAAAAAAAAGGAAACATCCGCAACATTTCACTCACTGTGGTGATGAAGTGCCAGAGAAAAGAGCTGGAAGAACAAGCTGCAGAAAAGAACATCGTCTGCTCGTCTGTCTGTGTCCCGGTGGAGTCGTCACAGACCCTGTCAGAGCAAACACAGCTGAGAGGAAGACTGAGCAACGTTCCCTTTTGGAAAAGTACCTGGGAACCATGTCGGATTCCTGGCCAACACACACCCACACATGTATGTACTGTACTGAGAGAAGAGCGGTTCTAGCAGGGACGACAGTGATGGGACAGGGGAAGAGATAAATGGCTTGCATGATTTAAAGCCTCCGATTTTCCTCTCCACCTTCATCCATCTCATGGAACTCTCTGATTGTTGCAGCCTGGTTGTTTCCCAAAATGGAGAGAGTGGCGAGATCCGTGTGTTTGGATCCATCTAATCGATGGACCAGAGAAACACAGAAACATATTTAAAAAGAGGTGCGGACAGACTCGATCTCCTCAGCAAATCTCCCCAGTGCAAACATCTTCTGACTAATCAGATCCTTCATCTCGCTGCAGTCAGAACCTGCAGGTTCCTTCAGGCCACAGTGAGGATTTACACCAAAGACGTCTCGCAGCGTGCTGAAGAAAGCGTGTCCTCACACACTGTCTCCTCCTGCACAGGAGAGGACAGTCTGTGAGGCCCCTGCACATTTAACACTGCAGCGCCACAGGCGTCAACAGAGCAGTATCCATGGCAACATCAGTCACATGCTTCACCCGCCGAAAAGCACCACGCCATAGCGTTTTCCATCATAGCCAGGCCATTAGCATTATGGCTACCTCACAGTGTAAACAAACTGATGTCAACCTGGGATGTGTGACAGATTTACCACCCGCGATGTCCAGGAACATAAAAGCACAAAGATCAACTCAGATAAATCTGCTGAATTCTGAATATTAAATTCACATTGGAATTTAATTGGTTGAAAACAAGAAGTAGCAGCTATTGTAAATAATAATAAATAAATCTGCAAAAAAACAACAACAAACAAACCACTAGGCGGAGTCGTTCCCTCCTGCAGGCCAAAGGATTTTCATTCAGATGTGCATGTAAAGCAATATCAGCGCTAACGCACAGGAAAAGGAACCTGACTCAGCAAATCTCAGTACGGGCCACTCCGAACCCTCCTTTTCCCACAGCTGTAAATATGAACATATGTGATCTGCATGTTTATGGTGTGAAAATACTTCAATCGTATGTTTCTTACTGAAAGGCTTATGCAAGATTCCCTACTATCACACACTGCACTGGTCCAGGTCAAAGGTTAGGACGCAGTGCTGCGGATGGCGTCATCGGCCATCACTGGAACCCATGTCACGTTTACACGTCGCCATCACAGCGACGCTTTCATCTGTTGTTGTTCTGTACGTGTTGTTGCATGTAG
The DNA here is from genome assembly GCA_016785345.1 of Trinectes maculatus. NCBI lineage: Eukaryota > Metazoa > Chordata > Actinopteri > Pleuronectiformes > Achiridae > Trinectes > Trinectes maculatus. The sequence continues at coordinate 58,496 of JAFBJQ010002196.1, forward strand.
AGCAAAGAGATGTTTAGCAGGAATCTATCAGGAGGTCACGACCCTTCGCCCTTCAGTTAATCTACTGTTTCTCTGACTGGAAAGGAAAAACCGTGACATGATGGCGGTCTGCAGGCGGCAGCTTCCTAACGCCGCAGATCAGCTTTAGTGCATAATATCATAGGAACTGTCGAGCGCAGCTTCCGACGCTCACGGCAATTAATTTCTCTTCACTCCAGTGCCAATCAATGGCTTTTATTGTGTTTGCTTATAATTGAATTTGGTCTTATCTTTGATCCATTACAAATTAATTGAAAAGCACTGGTCCCTGCTGCCACAGTAAAAGCTCCCCCCTCGACGTAGTGTTTCAGAATAAAAGCACTTCATGACAGTGATTTGAAATATCGTGCAGATATCGTTTTGGGTGAACTGATCCCAGTTCAGCTGCACTTCTTCTCTGGTGCGACATGCATCGCTCCCTGTTTGCTGGGAAATGAATTTGTCATCAACACTTCTGTCTGCACCATCACACTCGCAGCACCGAAGAATGTTTTTTTACTGCAGGAAAAACCCTGAAAAGAGTATTACTATACTACTATTATATCTATCTTTCATATAAACAATGTGTTTACTCTGGGATAAATGAACAGTCAAAAAAAAAATCATTTCCTGTGAATGAATGAAGGCAGGAACATGCTTGAGAACATTTCATGGTCAGACCTTTTTTTGTAGCATTACATTTAGCACCAAAAAGATTATTCCTGCTACGAATGTGCTTCGTATTTATTCTTACTCTGGTAATGTAGCCTATATCTGCTGTATATAACCAAGACTTAGAGTAGCTGCAGCATGCTGACCTGTGGATTGCTAACCATCATAGTAATAACACAAACCATACGTTTCTGCACAGCGGGTCTCCTGAGTCCATCCTGACCTTGTTGTCGTGTCCGCCTCAGGTTTCCCATGATGCTCCAGACGCCTTTCACTGCTTTTTTTTTCTTTAAGCTTGCTGCCAAATAATTGGGTTTTTTAAAATTTATTGCTGTTTTTTGCTCACCGTTATTAAAATGAAAGAAAAGGTCAGAATGTATTGTTGTCATTTTAAAAAATCAATATGTAATCATTGCCTGATTTTGATTTTTTTTTAAAATTATGTCATAAAATCAGTAAAATGCATTTTGATGCCACTTCTGATATAATGTGCACAAATGACCAACATGCAGTTCATTTGAGTTTTTCTAAATATGGATTAAATAATTCACTCATATACTGAATACGATGATATGTGTTCTCAGTGTGATTGTGTTTTCAGCGTCTGAATGAACATAAACATTGTGATCTGTGAAGGAAGCAGGAAGTGACGCCATGACTCAGGCAGGTGAAGAAGTATTGTCACTGTTACATTGATATGCATTTCCCCTGTCATATTATAATAATAATGATAATAATAATATTATTAATGATTATGTCTGAACTAATTCTCAGTTAGAACTTTCTTTTTCTGGAATGAAAGAATAATTCCAACTAAATATATATCACACACACACTGTGTAATGGGGATGAAGAGAGCGCGCTCCTCCTCTGCTCCTCCCCCCGGAGAAGGCGCCCTGGCTCTCAGCCAATCAGGGCGGGGCAGGACGTGACGCTGTTTCTAGCGCACGGAAGTCCCGCGGTGGACGCGCCAAATTTCAAAGCACTTCCTCCCGGAGGGTGACGGTGAAAAGGCTGCGGCGGATAATGGCGGTGGGAGTCTGCGGGAAAAGCAGCGAATAAACCGCAGACGGAGGTGGATGCGTCGGATCCGCAGTGTGAGCGCGTGAGCAGCGGCCGCAGGAGTCGTTCTGCCGCAGAGTGTGTGCGGCTCTGACGCTGTGGTAAGTGGCAGCTGTGACTCTCACTGTCCTGTAGGAAGCTAACGTCAGTTACCCCCCCCCCCCCCCCCCCCCCCCCCCCCCCTCCCCTCCCNTCCCCCCCCCCCCCCCCCCGATCGACTCTCTGATCGACTCTCTGATCGATACACACAGCGCTGATTGACCGGATGTGCAGTTGTGTGCTCTGCTGCACAACAACAGACTTCATGTTGTTCATGTGTGAGTCTGACGTCAGCCCGTAGCTTCAACGTGTTTCTCTTCTTTTGTGCGACAAATGAAACGAGTGTTTAAAGTCTGCCATGGTGTTGTGTTGTTGTTGTGTTGTTGTTTTTGTTTAGTTACACACTGTAAATGATGCAGTTCAGCCACACATCATATGATATGATACGATACGAGAGACTTTATTGATCCCACAATAAAGTCACGTGTCACAGTAGCAACAATAATAATAACCATAAAAAACAACAACAATAACACAATAAAACAACAGAGACTGCTTTGATTTTTAACTTCATTTTTCTTCTTCGTTTCAGATCCGAGGCTCCTGTCAGGCCTGATGTCAGCGGCCTGACACACACACACACACTGTGTTACTGCTGTGTGTGTAGGTGTCAGTGCTGTATGGTCACATGCCTTTGACTTGACCCCTGTGCCCCAGTGAAGCGTTGCATTAGAATGGGCTGCAGCCTGCTGTGACCTGGGGTGTGTCACGCGGTGGGTGTGGCCTCTGGCTGTGACCCGGGGCGTGTCACGGGGTGGGTGTGGCCTCTGGCTGTGACCCGGGTGGAGGGTTCAGTGGTGGCAGACGATCAGACCCTTCAGTCATGCTGTCAGGTGTGCAGCCGTGCTTCCAGTTGCTGAGGATCGGCTCGTCGCCGTCTGGCGAGGGCGAGGCGCGGGACCTGTACACGTTCAGGCCAGCCCTGAGCCACTCCGTGTTCCGCCTGGGCCGAGCGGCAGAGCTGTGCGACGTCACGCTGGACTCCACGTCGGTGTCCCGCATCCACGCCGAGCTGCACGCAGCGAGGGAGGCAGGCGAGGGCGAGGCGGCCCCGCAGGAGGAGGGGTGGAGGGTTCACGTCAAGGATAGGAGCAGTCATGGTGAGCAACGCCCGCATCATCATCATCATCACACACATCATCATCTTCACCATCATCATCATCATCACACACATCATCATCTTCACCATCATCATCATCATCATCATCATCACACACATCATCATCACCATCATCATCACACACATCATCATCACCATCATCATCATCATCATCACACACATCATCATCACCATCATCATCATCACACATATCATCATCTTCACCATCATCTTCATCATCATCACCATCATCATCTTCATCACCTGATTCAGGATGAGATTTAAAATTAAAACACATCTCTACAGTCACAAAATATCACAACCACTACAAACACACACAGTGCATGAAACAGTATTTATGAAAAGGTTCTGCGTGTACTGTATAAAGTTCATGATATATATTTATTTCAGTAAAGCTATTTTCTCTGTAGTAGCTATTGGTCATTTTCTACATTTGTGCGATTTGTGATAACATGTGATAAACATTATTCACTCAGGTTGTGTTTTTTTTCTCTGGTTGTGTGTGTAAATCGCGTCAGTTGTCCCACAGCTGTTGTTACATTACAAACTGTCCCCCTGCTGCAGGCACCTGGGTCAATGAGGTCCGTCTCCAGCCGGGTGTCCAGTGGGAGCTGTCTGACGGAGACACGCTGACCTTTGGTGGCCAGTCTGCTTCAGGGAGCCGCGAGTACTACTTCCTTTTCCAGAAGGTCAAAGTTCGCCCGCTGGACTTTGATGCCATCACAATTCCAAAGGTAACATTTATTCTCCTGCTGCGTGATTTCACCGCCACCATCAGAGACCTGATTCCTCATGTCGTTATCAAACCTAACAACCAAAACACCTGGACCATAAACCTTATCATTAAACAAAGTGTGATATCTTCTTTCCCAGGCGGGAACGTTCTCCTCCGACCTGCAGAATCGCATTCGCACAAACCAGGACAAAAAGGTGGAAGCCAGTCTGGATCTGTCCAAGCTGTCCATCAACCGGGCCACCGTCATCCTCAGCTCCATCGGCAGCCTCAGTAAGATGAAGGGCAGCACCTGGACGTTTAAGAGGAGCTACAGCCACGAGGGCACCGTCTCAGACTCCGCCTCCTCCTCCCTGCTCCCGCCCTCCACGCCTCCAGCGTTCTGCTCCGCAGCCTCAGCGCCTTCGACCAAGTCCCTCCAGCCGACCTCCAGGAGCCGGAGGAAGTCGGCTCACACCGTGCTCCTCGAGGACGACAGCTCCGACGAGCCCAGGAGTCGAGAAGGTGAGTGGATCATCAGGAACACTTCTCCAACCAGCGCACGCTGAACTTAGATGTTTCACAGTTTAAACAAGTAAATAGGGCTGCAACTAACGATTATTTTTGTAGTCGACTAATCTATAATCAAATTTTTCGATTAGTCAACGATTATCGATTATTTATTTGCTACGTTTCCCGTTTTTAACAAAGTTGGGTATTAATTGGATTTCGTTGAAAACTAGTGTATCTTCATGTGTATTAGTATTAGAGGCAACGTGTCCACTAGTGATGCATATAATAGTATCATAGTAAAGACGCATATTTTTTCAAATGGGGTTTAACCGGAGGTTTCAGTCTAAATGACGTTAGCGTTACTTTGAAAAACTCCGGGTAAAAACTAGACACGTGAAAAGATGAAACACAGTTTTAGCACCGTAACATGACGGTCGTCGTCGGCTTTGGATATCCTGGTACGTGTAAACGAAATTAACATCATCTTTTAAGAAAGGGGCCTTAAAGTAGCCTAGCTATTGTTACTTTGTCAGCTGTGCTCCATAACCGGAAGCCCCAGCTATTGTTAGTTTATACTGAGAGATGCATTTTTTGAAAGGTAGGCTAAAAAAGAGAACAACTTACCCATCCGGAACTTTGGATGCCAAAACTCCCGATAGTGCACGTGACGTGTTTATTTTCTTTATTTTCCCGACAATACTCCCAGACTTTAGACATTCGCGGTCTCACGCTAACATCACTATGCACCTCTGCTTCAGCCATCGTTGCTACTGCATCGACTTTGCTATTGCTATTGAACTTCTTCAGTGTTTAGTTCAATATGGACGCAGGTGGTGCAGGCTATTGCCCCTTATGTTTCCGGTGGTGCATTGCAACTTTATTTGCATGTATGCTAATGAATTGAATGGCGTTCATCATGTTGCTTAAAATAATATACGACGAGACGACCACAAAATTTCTGGTCGACCATATTTAATAGTCAACGCCGTCGACTAATCGTTGCAGTCCTACAAGTAAAACATAAACACGACGTGAGATGATTGTCCAGGTGGAAAATACTGCTGCTTTCACGCCGTCTTTCTGTCCATCAGTTCTGACAGGATCTGCTGAGGAGGCACCGAGAGCCAGAGGAAAGAGGCGCCGCTTCTACAAGTCCGAGTCCGAGGGAGTCAGCGTTCCGGCTCCGGCTCCTGCTCCCACTCCCACTCCCACTCCGGCTCTGCAGCCTAAGAGCCACAGCGACGTCACGCGCCCCCTGGAGGCCAAGCCCTTCCCCGTCGGCATCAGGACCATCGGCAGCTTCCACGGCGCCATGACAAACAGCCGACTGAACCACCACTTCCTCCACGACTCCCTCGCTGCTGCCGCCACCAACCACAAGCAGGAAGTGGGGGCGATGCACCGCATCAAGACGGTGGTGCAGGGCAACATCTCAGCTTTCCGCCAACAGAAAGCTGCTCACGGTTCAGCCAGAGCGCAGAGGGGCAGGCGCAGGGCACACAGCTCGCCGGTTTTCTCCCCCCTGGTGGTGGGAGGCGAGAACTACAGCCTGGCATCGCCATCTGTCAGAATCCGCACAGAGGAGAGAGGACGAGTCCTGGTGAAGCGATTTCACCATCAGACTGGGTGAGACGACGCCAAAGAACTTTATTTATTTATTTATTTTTGTTGTTGTTGTTGTTGTTGTTATTACTGTTATTATTTGTCTTTTTTTTCAGCAAGCGACGTGGCCGCCCCAGGAAACACCCCCTCCCTCCTCGCCCCTCCCTGCCCTCTCCATCCTCCTCATCTTCCTCCTCCACGTCCTCAGCCTCGTCATCCTCAGGCTCCTCCTCTTCCTCCTCCGAGGACGAGGATGATGAGGACGAGGAGGAGGAGGCGGCGGTTGGCGTGGAGCCGTGCGCGGCGCCGCGGTGTCGGCTGCCGCAGCAGGACACGGTGCAGTGGATCCAGTGCGACGTGTGTGATGCTTGGTTCCACATTGACTGTCTGCACATCGACCGCAAGAAGCTCCTGATGGACCCGAACGCCGACTTCCACTGCGGCTGCCGCTGACGCCCGCGCCAGAGTGTGTGACCTCAAAATAAAACCAACACTTCAAACTTGACCTCCCACATTTTCCGCTTCAGTGTTTACGTCCCTCAGTCACACAACGAGGAACTTCTCCGAGGCTCCTGCTTCTTCTTGAGGCCTGGGCTGATCTTCTCCGGCATGTGGCGTTTTCCTCTGGCCTCAGTGGGTGGGAGGAGACTTTCCTTTAGATTCGGTCGTCTCGGTTGTCGTAGGTTTGAGTCTCCACAAACCCCCTCCTTCACTCAGTGACAGGGTTCTGGGGGGTGAGGAGGCAGAACTGCAGTGATGTGACTCGGGTCAGATTTCATCGTGGCTTTGACTCCTGGAGTCATCAGGAAAAGTTTTTGCGTTGTTTGTGTCTCGTGTGTCCCACATGTTGTGGCAGATGTTGTGTGTGTGTGTATCTATGAAATGAACGCACACAGTGGTAACATCATCATAATTAAAGCCCATTATCTCTACTGTTTATTTATTATTTGTGTTCACTCCGTAATGGATTTGTCTTATCTGGTTTTTCCAGGCATGAAGTTTCACGTCTTCAGATAACGAGCTGTGAACAGTGTCTCCGCTTTGCTGCTGTTACAGAGAAGACGACGTTATGTGTCTCTGATACACACACATGTTGACACATGTTGGCACCGATGGATGTTTTCATTTAGATGTGTAGATATTAGACAGGAGCTTACGCCTGTTCGTTAAGTGCATCGTTTCTCATTTCAGATGATAAATGAGATTTAAACACAAACACAAACACACACATTGTCAAATTAATCTATATGTGTATGTGTATGTACTTATATACTATATAAGTACTTACACACTATATAAGTACATATAGGACAGATTATGGATTATTATGTCTTGACCTGCAGAAATGGAGGAAGACAATTACGCTTGACCCGTGTGTTTCCATAGCAACGTCCCTCTTTCTCCTCTATCTCTTTATGTCTTTTCCCCCTTTGTGTGTGTGTGTGTGCGTGGGGGGGGGGGTGGGGGTGGGGGTGGGGGGGGGGGGGTGTAGTCAGGGTTATAATAACAGCTGGCACCTTCTTCTCCCTGATGCATGGACTGAGACAGAAAGAGACCACGAAGCTGATTCTGTTCATTTCCAACTCTCTGTGTGTGTGTGTGTGTGTGTGTGTGTGTCAAGTGGAGCTGGGCCTTTGGCTGTTGTGTCGTCGGGGCCCAGCAGGGGGCAGTGTCGGCCTGGCACAGCCCAGGAAGCGTGTGGCGCCACTCCCTGCACATTAGATACACAACAAAATCATATGTTTTCATTATTCTCTCATTGTGCAGTTGAACGTTTGTAAGTGTGAGTGGAGTCAGCAATGAGCTGTGTGTGTCTGTGTGTGTCTGTGTGTGTGTCTGTGTGTGTGTGTGTCTGTGTGATGTTTGTATCTGAGTGGTTTAAGTGGATCATCGTCAAATGATAAAACACAGCCACTTTACTGCACCTGGATATTGTGTGTGTGTGCGTGTGTGTGTGTGTGCGTGTGTGTGTGTGTGTGTGGGGCCCTCTAGCTGCAGTTCCCTCTATGTGTGTGTGTGTGTGTTGTGAAAATGAATGTGAAGTACACTGTTTACTTTATGAATACCTGTGTGTGTGTGTGTGTGTGTGTGTGTACTGGCTTAGGCCTAATAGGAAGTCGGGGACAGCTGTTACTTGGTCCCACTGGTCCCTCTCTCTCTCTCCCTCCCTCCCTCTCTCTCTCTCCCTCCCTCCATCTCTCTCTCGTCTCCTCACTTCGCTTCACTGGAAATGAGATTTTGGCAAAGTGTTGTATTTCCACCTGTCCCCTGTTTGACCTTTGCACACACACACACACACACACACACAGTAACACATGCATGCACATGCATACTGGCTGGTTCCAGTGCAACGAACACACAACTCTCTAAACTGTTTAACAACGCCATTAATCATGTGGCTTTGACTTTATGTCGACACTGGCCACTCTTTAAGTGGGTTACAATTTACGGGGCCCCCACGTTGCCGCAGGGGCCCTGAAACCTCTGAATGAACGTCTCCTGCCTGTGCTGCGTGGTCCTACAGTTCAGACGCGTGGTGGAGAAACAGGCGAACAACAACAAATAAGTCATTTGTGGTGATGAGGTTGTAAAGATGAACTGATTCAACGTGTTTACACCACATTGTCTCAATAGCAACAACGGAACGTCTTCCAGTGACTGGTTATTGTTGTTATTGTTCCAAATATTATGGTGTTTTTTTGGCTATATCGCGGATTTTTGCGGTATTCGTGTCGTAACATGCGTAGCACGTCTTGTATAGAAATGTATATATTTGATGAATTTTGCATTTAAAAAATCCCAAAATGTATAAAAATATATTAAAAATTAATTTTAACACTAAAAGAAAATTATAAATCATAAAAATTACGATTTACGGTACAGCATAGCACTGTGTAAATAACGCTTTACTCGGCGTATGAATACCCAGCATCCTCTCCAGACGGTACTCGCCGACGTGAGAACGTAAATGACACCTGATTGGTGTATAACTACTAAAATAATGTTTCAATATTAAAATAAATATAGTGGCCCTATTTCACGGTTTTTCACTTATCGCGGGGGGTTCTGGAACGTAACCCCTCGATAAGTGAGGGAACACTGCGTGTGTGTGTGGGTGTGTGTATATATGTATATATATGTATATATATTTGTGCGATGTGTCCACCACATCAAGCTCCGGGTGCTTCCAGGGACCGCTGGGGCGGGGGGGGGGGGGGGGGGGGGCCCTCGGGGGGGGGGGGGGGGGGGGGGGGGGGGTTACTCAGTCTGTTGCACAAACACATTGTGGGAAACAAGGCGTAATGTATTTTGCTGTGCTTCCAGGAAACCCAGCAGCAGTGTGTTAACGCGAGCGAGGGGAGAAGTTAATACTCCGCCTCGTATCAGATGAATTCAACCTGTCGCTGTCAGCGGCTCATTGAAATGACTCTGTGGGGCAAATTAAACATGGCTGCTCCTGGTACCTGCACAAAGGTCTTGAGCTTAGTGATGTTTCCTGGCTGAAATAACTTTTCATCATGTGTCCATGTGTTGATATCTCCATGTTCCCATGTTGACAGTAGTTTCCTTTGTGTCGATTTGATTTGATTTGATTTGATTTGATTTGATTTGATTGGTTTAGTCTTTTTTTTTCAGTGTTTATTCTTATGCACCAAAACGAGCAGGAAGTTGTAGTGTGTGTAGAAACGTTGGTGACTGGGATGGAGAGTGTGTGTGTGTGTCAGTCAGTGAGGATGTGACAGACTGATATTAGCAGCAGGCTCAGGCTCGGCTCAGCAGGAGGCGCCAGCGGAGGTTTAATGCTCTGCTCATCCCGAGGGTCTCTCAGCACAGGAAGTACTTCCCTGAGGGGCAGAAACATCCAGCGAGCAGTGTGTGTGTGTGTGTGTGTGTGTGTGTATGTGTGCGTGTGTGTGTGTGTTGGGGGGGATGTCAGCAAATTAGCAAGACAAAGACGCCCAAGGCTAAACGTGTTAGAAAGAATAATTCATGTACAGGCTAAAAGCCTCTTTCAAACACACACTCTTATTACCTCACTGTGATGTTCAGTTCAATGGATGGATGGGTGGATGGGTGGATGGATGGATGGATGGATGGATGGGTGGATGGATGGATGGATGGATGGATAGAGCCACTTCAAATAACTTCCTCTGCTCAGAGGACAAAGAGTGGTTTAGCATTCTGCTTTCTGCCATCAGCGGTGCGTCTCCACACGCGTGTAGATAATGTGGTGGTTGCAGGTCACGCTGACGTTCACTGACCCCTGACACTAACACCTCTGACCCCCAGCTCGTTATCTGCAGGGTGAGACAGTGACATCAGGTCGTTATCACACCCGGTGATTATCTTACATATCACCAGGATCCTGCACCACGCTGTCAGATGACATATATATATATATATATATACATATATATATACATGTATATATACTGTATATATATATATATATATATATATATATGTATATGTATATGTATATGTATATGTGTGTGTGTATATATATATATATATATGTATGCACGGTGTGAATCTCCTCATTACACCTGGATAATGTGTGGTTGTCTGGGTGAAGTCTTGTAATAAGCTGCACTGACTCGCAGCCTCAGAGTAAATGGATGTAAAACACTGCAGTCCTTCAGTGTACTGTCGTCCGCCTGAGCTTGACTGAAGGCTCCTAATAATAACGGAAGTGGATTTTCTTGCTGGACAAAGATGATCGGTGTTGAAAGTGGTTCTGTTTATATTCGATGGAAGACTCGATGAGTCACTGTTCCCCTGCATGAGGATGAGGAGGAGACAGAGTCAGAGTGGAATTCATCATACGTATACAACAATAAATGTTTTTTTTAAATACCTGTGAAAAGCCGTGTGCCTCCAGGGATCAGGGATGACAGGGAGAGCTGACGGAAGCAGAGCAGGAGCCAGGCAGAACAGGAAGCTCAAGCCATTTCAGAATAAACAAACCAGACAGGAGCCTGATCTGCTGAGCGGACGCTCACTCCTGCCGTCCCTCATCCTCCAGCGGCCCATTAAATCAGCAGAGAGTCGTCCAGCCCGGCGCGCAGCGTGATGCCAACGCACAAACACGTGAGCCTGCACTCACACACCCCTCAGGCATCAGGAAAATAGGGACCTTTCAACAGTACTTTGTTGTTTTCCACATTCATGAGGGGGGTTTAAGTACACAGGTTTTCTCTAATGGTCCAATCGCATCTGGCAAACAAAGGCTGCAGCAGGATACGGCAACAATTACTGTCAAAACCTGTTTGAGTGGTGGTGAGAAGTGGTGCCTGACTTCTCCAACTATTATGATAATATGGTGCATTTAGTCTGCCTCTCATGTGGCAATGACAGAGGACACTGTGGAGGAAAGAAGACAAACACTGAGAAGAAAGAAAGAAAGCGAAGGAAGGGGGGGAATAAAGGTGAGATGATGGGTTAATTGAACTGATTCAAAATGTCTCCGTCTCCGCGAGGACGCATCACCACAGGAGAGGACAGAGCCAGAGGAGACAAAGAGAAAGAGATAAAAAGAGGGGGGCGAAAAAAAGAGAACCAGAAACAGTGGCAATAAAGACGCAATCAATAAAGTGTCAGCCACAAAAGCTCCTCTCACACTCACACTTCACTTCACACTGGCTGTAAAAACCAGGACTGATATGATGATGACGACAGGAAGTGGAATCGTTTAAATCCATGTTCCCAAAGAACCAGCTGGGCAACGTACAATATATAATATAATATAATATAATATAATATAATATAATATAATATAATATAATATAATATAATCTGCATTAACCAGTGCAGAGCTGCACTGATGGATTTTCAAATAGATTTCAGTCAATTTGTTACATATATATAGATATAGATATAGATATATAGATATACACACACACACACACGCACACACATTGTGAGTGTGCAGTGCTAATGGCGATGCCCCGGGTTGTAGTCAACGTGCTGGTTAAACCTCGGTGCTGGTGTTGGTGGTGATGATGGTGGTGGTGGTGGTGGTGGAAGTGTTGGTGTAGCTGCAGGTGAAGTGGTGATGGAGAGCTGCAGTACATTAACAGACATCATAAAGCAGCCAGTGACCTGCAGACAGGGAATACTGCCCCCTGTGTCAGATAAAGTGGCTTTGTAATTGGCCGGGACAGTTTAATGGCATCGTTGTGGCCATTTCGTGGTCAGCAAGCAAGACGGGTGAACCTGAGTTCGCCGCAGGTTTGGTAGATTAAAACGTCCGACGGCTTAACGATGTCACCTGCTGTGACATGGCAGGTGATCACGCCCGAAACGCACTTTCAATTTCACAGCCAGAAACGACCAAAAAGAAAAAAGAAGAAGAAGAACGTGGCGTTGTTGTTTTTAACGGTACATTCAGACGCCGCAAATCGATGCATGTTCAGGTGGTCACACGGCTCCTCTGACCTGACTTCAGATACACACACACACACACACACACACACAGACAGAGCCATCAGTCACCCAGCAGCATTCACAGTGGGCGGCTGGCCTGGCAATCTTCTCCAAGCTTCTGACCACAGGAGGTCAAGCAAACAATCAGCAGCTCCCACTGTGACTTCACAGCAAACTGTCCTCACGCAGCTCATTTGACTTTCTCACGACAGAGGTTGGAAGAGACCTTTAAAAAAAAAAATTTTCCTTTAGAAACAAATTGAAAGTTCAGTAATAACAGGTCACCAAGACGACAAGTGGTCACTTTCATCTGTCGCCTGGCAACAAGGACTCATCTCATCTCATCTCATCTTCATATATTAATGATTGATTTCAAAACCATATTCAAAACACTTCATAGTTATCATGTACACAATCTACCATTTTCAGGTTTGTCGTTTCAGTGCCCAAAAACAAATCAAACGTTTACATTTTATTTTGTCTAAGAATTGAAAAATTAGATCAGTGTCATTTATATAAATGAAACAATTTATTAAAAACACATTCATTTGGTTATTAAAGCAAAAAAAAGTTGTATTTTTAAATTGAAAAACAACTGAGAACAATTTGTCAATAAAGTGTTTTTTTTTTCTGCTGGAAAACAGCTGTTTCCTGGTGAGACACCTGCCTCAGGTAACGGTTTCCTTTCTGTTTGTTTAAGAAATGCAGCGTTTCACCGACGAGTGTAAAAGTTGTGTTGTCCATATTTTGTATTCTTGCTGTTGTTTGGGAACCATGTTTTGCGAGTGGAATTTTACCGGGACATGGGAGATGAACGGTTCCCTTGGGCTTGGGAAACATCCCAGTCTTCCTCTCGCACAGTGTTGTTGTTGTTGTTGTTGAGACAGAGCTTCCATTGTGTGTTACATCGTTACCTTTGTGAGACCAAACAGCTGTGGGGCCTTTGGGGCCAATGCAGATGTACGAGCGTCAGAAGATAAAAGGCAGGTTGGTGTGAACTGAATCATTGAAGATTCCAGATTCCCGGTTGGGATTCACCCACCTCGCTCTCCTGCCTGCACCTGAACCAGGAGCTAACGGAGCTGGACTCTCACTGGTGGAGACCTGAAAGCCTCTTAACACAACTCCAGTTAATCGGCTGTGCGCTAATGCTGTTGCACAGGTTATTTTTTCCTCTTAGAGATTTTCCGATTTCATGACACTGTGTGTGTGTGTGTGTGTGTGTGTGGCTGTGTGTGTCAGCTTCCTCCTCAGCGTTCCTCCTCTCAGTCTGTGTCGTTGTGTTTGCTGTCAGTAATGACAATAAGTTGTGTAGTTTGCTGTTCATCTGATCACTTTCATTAATGAGGTCACAACATTGCAGTCGCCTGTGATCAGTCTGACATTAAAATGTTATTTTCGTTTCATTACAGATTTGGAGCCGGGCCAATGAGTGAGGTGGGTCACATTCGCTCCGGCCAATCAAAGAGCAGATCACTGTCCAGCTCTTCCACAGTGTGAGTTTCTGCTGCCGTGAATCCGGACACAGTTTGGCTCCTTCCAACCGCTGGATCCTCCCCTGTTTGGGAATTGAAGGAGGCCAAATGTCACATGGCGGTGACCTGCATTCATCCTGACGTGCGGCCTCAGAGGGACGCAGGCTCCGGATGAATGAGTACGGATTGAAATGGAAGCGCTGCGTTTAGGGAATGTTCCCCTAAAAGACGGAGCCAGCAGGGGGTCAGTGGAGACGTTTCTGTGGACTTCCTGGCTTTGAGTCTGGGACGCCACTGGCAGCCATTTACCTGCCGTGAATACAACAACCTGACTGCAGCTGTCTCCTCCTGAGCCCACGCAGGCCGCAAGCTTAAAAAAGAACGGGATGGAAAAGCTCCCTGTCACTGCTACGCACCGTCTCTTTCCCATTGAACTCCGGTCACGGCTTCCACCGTCTTACTCCACTCCACTCAATGCAAGACGTCAGGGGGACAAAGTGGTCCAAGTACAAAACCCTCCCAATACTGTCTCCTCAACCAAAACCTCGTTACAGTGAAGAAAAGAAAAGCCAGAGAGAAAAAAACGTAGAAGGTCAATAAAGACACAAATGGGTTTTCAAAAAAAATAAATAACTCAAATAACAGACAAATAATCTTTGGCAGTTGGGAAACAACGAGTAAATCAAATGTAAACAAGTCAGAAATGAATTAGTACAAACAAACAAACAAAACCAAAAAACTCTGCCTATGGATATTAAAAAAGACCAGATGACCACATGTTGTGTTCTGTGTTGTGTCTCATCTGCTGATGCTAATTAGAGCGAGTGTTAATTATTACTCTGACAATGATATATTGGTGTCAAAAAGGAACCTTAAACGGACTAATTGACCAGGGAAGGCTTTTTGAGGTGCACATCTGTCTTTTATCTGTTTCACAGCCACAGACATTCATTCACACCAGGCCAGAACTGGTTCTGAACAGGTTCTGAACCGGTTCTGCTGGGGGAGGAGTCGACCTTGACATGTCTCCTCCTGGTGGTGGCGGCGGCGGCGGAGACGAGTGAAACCAACACCCCGGCTCCTGTGGAGTTTCTCCACAACTTAATATGGTGGCAGATCTTCAGCGAGCAGAAGTGATGATGAAGCGCGATGCAGATCTGCTTATGAGAGGGGTTTGGTCGTCATGGGCGACAGAGTGCAGAGAGTGGAAGCTGTTAGCCCTTCCTGAAACCGTTAGCGTAAGCAGCTGGCTTCATAATCAATGCTCTTCATAAACGCTGGTATTAGCGAGGAGGGATTCACAGCACCTTCAGACCCACGCTGTCTTTCTGTCTGTTTGTTTTTTCTCCTTCCTGTTGAGCCTTGAACATAATCCAGACCGCAGAGGCACAGAGCGGCCACAAGGTGAACACGCGGTACCCTGCTCTGCACTGACGCTCATGGCACTCGACCACTTGACGGAGAATACGATGACGTGTAATGGACCACTTCCTGTTTCCACTTCAGCTGTAGCTGTTTATGTGAACTGGTGCTGTGTGATATAGATAAATATTAATGTCAATGTTTATTTCTTCTCATTTACAGCAGCTCCCCTGTCACTCTTTTCCCCGTCCAAGTTAATTGTTTTCCATGTTTCTCTCTCTCTCTCTCTCTCTCTCTCTTTTTTCCAGTTTTCTCTTCATGTCGTCCGGGTGATTGAATGGAGAGGACGGCTCATCGCCACTGCCGAGGGGCTGAACAGGGTACAGGGTGCCAGGGATAAGGATGGCAAGCCGGAGGGTGACACACACACACACACACACACACACACACACACACACACACACACACACAGAGGAGATATCACCCATAAAAATACTTTGACACATCAACACGTGCCCTTACAGACACACACACACACACACACACACACAGAAACACTTGTGCACATACCTCCACTACACCCCACCCCCATAACACACACACACTTTAATCTGTTCTCCAAATGCCGTTTCCTTCCCCGCGGTGCTGAGCCGTTTTTTCTATTTATGGAGCAGTGTTGAGCTGATGTGAGGTGATCAGAAAGTGCCTCGCTCCTATTGTAATTCTCCTTGAGGTGTGTGTGTGTGTCTGTGCAAGCCCCTGTATACATTTGGTGTGTTTGTCTTGTGTAGATGTTGTCATCCGTACCAGCGAGCTCACAGGAACGCCTGCATGTTTGTGGACGTGCATTCGTATCTGCTCTCTCGAATGTTCTGACAAGGTGTTTGTGCAGCACTGTGTGTAAACGTGTGTGCGTGTGTGTGTGCGTGTGTGGCTGAATAGAGATGCGGGGAGGTGCCACCACCCTCTCTTATCAATAGAGGGAGATAATACAGCATCCTCGGTGATAGTCTTGACCTTTGACCTTTTGTTGCACAACATATTTGTGATTGCTTGTGCTCTAATAAATGTTCAAGACAAAAAAAGACCATCCACAGTCTCTCATATATATATATATATATATATGTATATATGTATAGCACTGTAAGCTGTGTAAATGTGTTATCATGTGGTGTTGTGCTGCACTAATTGGATGTACTTGTTCGCAGCTCGTTATCAGAGTCACAGCGTTTGGCAGTGTTGAGCTGACCCGTTCTTTCTGCTGCATTAAATCCTGGTGATGTGAATTCACAGTGAACGAATGTCCCACAGTGAAAAATGTAATTTTGGAATTTCCTGTTTTCATAAATGTAGGACGTTAATTGTTGGAGACAATACTGTTGCGTTACGTAGTTACCTGGGATAATGTCAGCTTCTATATTCAATAACGAAATAAAACAGGAAGTGGTTGATTTGATTTGAGGTTTCAGCCGACATGAGGCTGAAACACTGTCGTGCTGAAAGGAATTTCATTTCCTTTGTTCTGAAATGACGTCGCTTGTTATTTGTAGAAAAGAAAAACAGGCATTATTTGTATAATGTGTGACTTTTTTAGTCTGTTGTGGTAAATTTGGTTTTTCAACACCAGGTTGTGGAGTATACTCAACAGCACACTTACTGTGACTAGCCCCTTAAAAAAATACCCAGAATGCATTGCAACATGAAGTCCACTCCCAAGTCCTACGGTGTTGTTCATCATATTGGAGAGCGCTCTGCAAACCCACTCGAAGCTAGTTAGCATGGAGTGTCTCACAGGCTGCAATCACAACGACACACACACACACACACACACACACACACACACACACACACACACACACACAGGCTGAATATCTGCAGAGCTATTTCTCTTTGTGTCTAAATGTTATCTGCGTCTTCCCTCTGCCACTAACCACCAACTCTCCTGTGATGCGAATCAGCGTCTAATTAATTGTAAACAAAGTTCCAGGCATCAAACCTAATGAAGAAATGCACTGGTTGCTGAGGAGGAGGGGGGCGAGGGGGTGGGGAGAGGGAGGGGGGGGGTGGATGTGCTCAAGGTAGAGATGGAAACAAAGAGGGAGGAAAAGAAATAAAGGGGAAGTGAAAAACACAGGGTGGAGAGAGAGAGAGTAAGAGAAATAAATCTACATCTAATAAGAAGGAGAAGGTGTGTGTGTGTGTGTGTGTGTGTGTGTGTGTGTGTGTGTGTGTGTGTGTGTGTGTGTGTGTGTGTGTGTGATTCAACAGAAGAAGAAACGAGTCAAATGAGCAACAGTGAAGGTAAGAGAGGGAAACGTGATGGAGAGAGAGAGAGAGAGAGAGAGAGAGAGAGAGGTATTTGAGAAGAGAAGACATCACCCTGTGGACTCTGTGTCTTTCCACTCCTTTAATGTCTTTAATTAAAGGCAACAGTCTTATCGCCGCGCTCCCTCAGAGCGCCGTTAGCAAAGCAACACAAAGCAACACTCGGCTAACAGAGGAGGGGGAGTGGGGGGGGAGTGAGGAGGGAAACAGTGATGGGGTGAGGGAGTTATGGAGGGCGAGGGAGCGCTGGAGGTCAGGACCGATGGGGTGACAGACTTTAACATTTCCCATTGAATTATAAATAATGATGGAAACATTTTTTACACAACGTCAATGAACGCAGCAAAAGAATCTCAGTACATTTGTGTAGGTGATGTGTTTGTTCATCAGATGGTTGTATCGCTCATGTATGAGCAGAGTAGACGGTGTGTGTGTGTGTGTGTGTGTGTGTGTGTGTTTTTCTGCCATCACACAATGACTGACCTGTAGGGTTTAACAACACAACCCTGTTCTTGACATCACTGTAACGACCGATTACTCGCAGCAATCATAAGTAATTGTCGTCGGACAATGGTTTAAAACTGTGTGTGTGCGAACATGAGGTTGTGTGATTTTTGTCAGATTGGCTGGTTGTATATTTCCAGTGGTGATTTTCTGCCACTTCAACCTCACAGTCAGATTTAATTTAATTTAATTGCTTTGGCCTGATTAGGAAATAATCAAGGGAGGTAGTTTTCACAGCTGCTGATCAGGAAGCCGTTTACTTCCTGATCAGCAGCGTCACATTGGAGCTGGACGGCCGTGGCTGAGGGGACGCAGATCATCTCACAGAGGGATGGTGATGAGGTCCTGACAGCGTGTATCTTCTAAACTAACATCTCAGACCTGACTTCAGTCTCGTTACACCAACACTCTGTGAATATAATAATTCATATATTTAGCTGAGTCCCATTTTTGACCCCATTTTCTGCCATCACACAGTGACTGACCTGTAGGGTTTAACAACACAACCCTGTTCTTGACATCACTGTAACGACCGATTACTCGCAGCAATCATAAGTAATTGTCGTCGGGCGATTGTTTAAAACTGTGTGTGTGCGAACATGAGGTTGTGTGATTTTTGTCAGATTAGCTGGTTGTATATTTCCAGTGGTGATTTTCTGCCACTTCAACCTCACAGTCAGATTTAATTTAATTTAATTGCTTTGGCCTGATTAGGAAATAATCAAGCGAGGTAGTTTTCACAGCTGCTGATCAGGAAGCCGTTTACTTCCTGATCAGCAGCGTCACAGTGGAGCTGGACGGCCGTGGCTGAGGGGACGCAGACCATCTCACAGAGGGATGGTGATGAGGTCCTGACAGCGTGTATCTTCTAAACTAACATCTCACACCTGACTTCAGTCTCGTTACACCAACACTCTGTGAATATAATAATTCATATATTTAGCTGAGTCCCATTTTTGACCCCAAAATATGACGACTCAGGGAAATTTTAATTGTAGAGTTAAAACAAACGACTCAGGAACCAGATCTCTTCAAACCTCTCCCTCTGTCTTTTTATTTCGTTTCGTCTGGTGTTGTTTATTTCTCTGATGAGCAGACAAATATCTTCACCTTAATGAAGTATCTCCCAAAGACGTTCAAAATAATAGTCACAACGTCAACAAAACCACAAACCAGCTCACACGTGGGTGCTGCTCTTTGTTTCAGGTCCTCCTCCTGGTGTTGTGTTGTGTTGTGTCACCCGTCACCTGTTGGACACAAACGTCACCCTTCTTGCTGTTGATGAGAAAATGCCGGGCGACAGTTTCTGTACGTTGCCGGGGAAACTGTATTTATATAAATATTTCCCACTTCAGACGTTGCGACGAGGAGATTTATAACTGCAGTGACAAAAACCTGTCTCACTCACTCAGGACTGTGGCTTTACAACATACGTATGTGTATTTTATGCCATAACCATGTGTGTGTCGCAGGTGATCACGTCTCTAAATACTGAGAAGAGGGAAACGTGACGGACCGAGACGACCGGGTTCCTCTGAGTCTTCTCTCAGAAACCCATAAACTGGCCCTCCTTAGTGGGGACCGCTCACTGTGAGTGACAGACACCTCTCACCCTCTGCTCCACTGTGTGCAGAGACTGAGGGATTATCATCCACCCCCCCCTCAACCCCCCCCCACACACACACACACACCACCTTTTCCTCCACTATAAAAAACATACAGATACATACAGATGGACTGGCTGTGTGTGGGCAGAAGACTGATAATAAGAATAATAATATCAATAGTCTATATGTGTGTGTGTGTGTGTGTGTGTGCAGGTTTGTTTGGTGGATCACCAGCATGCTGCAGTAAATAAGTCAGGAGGTGGTGGGGGGGTGGGGGGTGGGCGGTCGAGTGGCACTGAGGTGCCAGGTGATTTATATCGCTGTCTGGGATGACAGCGGGAGCGAGGGATGGAGGGATGGGGAGGCAGGAGGGGCGGAGGAAGAGATCAAGGGATAGATGGATGGTGGGTTGGTCGGGTGGACGGTGGAAGGGGAAAGGTGAAGGCAGGCGGGGGTGGGGGTGGGGGGAGTGATTAAAGAGCCAGGGCCAGAGGGACGGCTCAGTGCAATCTGTATACAAGGCAAAACACCAACACAGAGGGGTGGAGGAAAAGATGATTTGTGTGTGTGTGTCTGCGTGTGTGTGTGTGTGTGTTTCTTGATAAAATAAAACACACACACCTCTGCAGTGCAGACAGAGATCGTGATTGATTCAGCGTTCATTTCTGAGTCGAGATGAGATGAGACAAGTCAGAAGCTCATGTTTGGCTCCAGTTTCAACACGTCGGCGTTTTCTCACACACGGAACGTGCACTCGTGACCTTTGACCTTGACGGGTTCAGTCATTGTTTAATTCTGTTTAATTCAGATCCGGTTCGGATCGGGGAACTGGAGACGCTGACGCCGTCAGGGTTTTCAGAGAAGAGAAAGATAAAAGAGAAGTCAGGAGAAAAAAAAACACCATAAACAGCCCGCTGGTTTTGTGTTGTGGAAATAATCATTTCCACGACCTCACATTTATCTCGCAACCTCTTCCAGGGGGGGTCCCGACCCCGCGGCTGTGAACCACGGGTTGGGCGGCGTCTGGGAGTGAGGAAGTGGCGAGGCGTGAATTCCAGGCTGAATTATTCAAAGGCTTTCCAGAGCCTGCTGACCTCGGGTCTTTTAGTGGAACGTAAAGGGAAGTTTGCTTCTGCCTGGTTTCCTGTAAATAAATGACACATGGAGACGCTCGTGCGGTTTGTGTTGTTTTCAGTCATCATCCCGGAGTCAGGTAATTATGTTAAACGGCCCGCAGCCCTACAGGGTGAATGTCTGCGTCAACATGGCGGAGATAAATACTCTTATATACAAACATCACTTGGCGTATGAGTCGCCGTAGCGTGAGTCAGATTTTGTTTACAGCATCATTACAGCAGGAGGAATTCATTTAGTGGGTTTCCTCGACAGGGCCAAACGGGCCTGGAGCCAACGCTTGCTCGTTACCCCCCCCCCCCCATCTGCATTTATGTGGCCTTTTTGCATTTAATTGCCAGAGGAGGTCATGTTCACGCCACGGCACAGTGTCAAAGACATATCGCCAAACAGAACCAGAACATGTGACACAGCCAGCCTGTGGAGACGATGACACGATGCAAACGTTGCACACACACCGTTAAAGACACACACCTGTTGGTGATTCAACACACGCTGCGTTGCATGATTAAGTTGCCAACCAGTAATAAATATAAATTACACCCCTCAATCTGTGACTTCAAATTAAATTAGGAATGACAGCATAATGTCAGCCGGCGAGCACCAGGAGCGTGAAGATGCGACAGTTAAAAAAAAAAAGATTGGCGAGACAGATATCGACGTCCAATGAGCAGCAGTTTGTCATCGCCGCGACGGCTGAGCATAAAGAGAGAGCTCTGTCTGTCTCGGAGTGATAAACGCACGCCGTCGGTTGGCGTGTGACGCTGCAGGCGGCGGATCACATTAAAGAACGTTTTGACGTTGAAGTCACTGATGGGGTTCGATGAGTTGACGACCGCGTGATTACTGTTCGTCCCATGAGGAGCGTGAAGGTCACAACCCACAGAGGGCGGTGGCGGTCCGTCCACTGGTTGTGGAAAAATCAGGTGATCATCGGAATCGTTAGGCCCGAGCATCCGGGAGCCACACGGAGTGTTTCCACTGGCGGCCCAGGCCTCTGTAAAGTTTTGTCACTTTCCTTTAAATGAATCCGACCTGGACCACATGTGGTGTTTTTGTCAAACACTGACAACCAGTTGTTGTTGTTAGTAAGTGTGAGCACTTGTTGCAGTGATCGACTGCGTCGTTCCATCTGTTGCTGTAACGAGATAAAGCTGAAATTGCGTGATGATATTTTATTGTATAGATGAGGATCGGAGAGCACCGCACATGTGTGTGTGTGTGTGCGTGTGTGCGTGCGTGTGCGTGTGTGTGTGTGTGTGTGTTAGTGTTTAGGCAGTTACTTTTAGCAGTCAACAGATGGCAGGATGTAGCTGGATCATTTGTATGCAGCAGCATACCCATACACACTTACACTTACACAGAGACACACACACACAGAGACACACACACACACACACACACACAGTGAAGCAGACGCAGCAGGGCGGGCTGAATACATCGAGAGGCTTCAGAGGACAGAAGGTTTCTCTGCTCTTCTGTGATTAATGGGCTGATTGAGGATGGAGCCAAGATGGAGGGTGGTCCAGTTTGCAGCCCACTAATGAGGTGATAATGGGGAGGTGGGCAGCTGGGTCTGCCACCCAGCAAAGTGGTGGGGGGGCATCATGGGGATGGTTTCAAAGGCAGAGGCGGACTGTATGTGTGTGTTTGTGTGGAGGGTTTGTGTGTGTGTGTGTGTGTGTGTGTGTATGTGTGTGTTTGTGTGGAGGGTGTGTGTGTGTGTGTGTGTGTGTATGTGTGTGTTTGTGGGGGGGTGGGAGCAGTTTCCCCTGATCAAATAGTTGTTTGTTTGGTTTGTCTCAAAGATGAATCAATGGTTATTGAGCACAATGACAAACATGTAAATGTTCCAGCCAGAGGACGCTGATGATGGTGATGGTGATGATGAGGAGGATGATGATGAGGATGGTGATGATGATGATGATGATGATGGTGAGGATGATGAGGATGATGGTGATGATGATGATGGTGATGATGATGATGATGATGAGGATGAGGATGAGGATGATGATGAGGATGGTGATGATGATGATGATGATGATGGTGAGGATGATGAGGATGATGGTGATGATGATGATGATGATGATGATGAGGATGGTGATGATGATGATGATGATGATGATGATGATGATGATGATGATGGTGATGATGATGGTGAGGATGATGAGGATGATGGTGATGATGATGATGATGATGATGATGATGATGATGATGATGATGAGGATGATGAGGATGATGGTGATGATGATGATAATGGTGAGAGCCTGACTGTTGTATGTGTACTTCTATGTGCACCTATGTAACTGGATTTACTAGTGAGAAAGTGTAATCGCGCGTGCACACACACACACACACACGTTTGTCACAAAACAGAACCAAAACAAACAGAATTATTGAGATAGAGTGTTGAGTGTGTACATCCTGTACACAAGCTACTGTTTATGTCACTTTGCCACTTGACAGAAATCAATTATCTGACAAATGATGAAACATTAAACTAATGATTCCCTGTCACAGCATCTCTTCAGTGTTGTTTTATAAATATCAGTCAGGAATCATTAGACGCTGTTGTGACCTTCAGACACGAAGACGTTTGGTGGCTCGACCGTCACTTTGTTTTCATCAGATATTTCATTTTCTTTCTCATCTGACTTTTTAGTTTAGAAAACAGAGATTGTAACCACCTGAAAAGACAGTTTGTGTGTGTGTGTGTGTGTGTGTGTGTATGTGTGTGTTCTCAGATAGACAGAGAGAGAGCTGGATGTGGCAGTGAAAACAGGAAGTGCCTTTATTCTCCATCAAAGCAAATCCATATATTATTATTATTATTATTATTATTATTATTATTATTATTATGCAACAGGCAGCCGCCTCATTAAAAGGTGAAATACCTGTTCAGTTTAATATTTAACAGATAATTAATCAATATTTAATACATATTTAACATGTGTGTATGGGTGTATGTGTCATTACAAAGCCTGTGTGGATCGTGTTTGGTTCTTTGATGTTTTGCTTTCAACGTCAGCCTATGACGTCTCAAGGCCGCTTGGTGACGCTGTGCTGACATCACACTCGTATCGCCGCTCTCCGCTGCACACACACACAGACACACACCGAGCTGCACCGACTCCGGCTCCGGACACACTCGTCTCTCTCTCTCTCTCTCCCCGCACGTGCGCACTGAGGGCAGCGCGCACCGGGACGCTGCGTCTCTCTCCGCCTGTCACACACCAACTTCACTCGGTCCTCGCGCCGGGACACGGGGGGACGGAGCCGCGGCAACTTGTCCGCGACCTGAAGTTGGTAGTCGGACCAGGACCAGGACCAGGACCAGGACCGGGACCAGGACGGGGATTATATTCTGTAGCGGTGGATCTGTACGTCTGCGGCTGAGAAGAAGAATGGCGAGAGGTTCCGCCGCGCGGCGCGCGCTCTCTCCGGGGAGACACGCCTGGCTGCTGGCCGCCCTCACCCTGCTGCTGCTGGCTGGAGGTAAAGACCGCCGACCCGACACACACCGCCGACACACACCGCGGCCCCCGCGCCGAGCCGCGGACACAGGCGGCTCCTCCGCGGCTGTGGGGTGGGGGGGTCGGGGAGTGGGGGTCGGGGGTGGGAGAGCTGTTGTCAAAGTTTGCGGCAGAGGCTTTGTGTTTTTGTGTGGTTTCATGGCAGGCGAGGTGTGGCTCCGCGGCTCCGCGGCGTTTGTCCACAGACGTCAGGTGACCGATCAGGAAGCCTAATCCCCCGAGAGCCTCGAACAGCCCCTGCTCGAGGCTCTCTGTCTGCTCACCTGTGACTACATGCGATCTGTGTTTACCTGTGGTCACCTGTGTTTACCTGTGGTCACCTGTGGTCACCTGTGTTTACCTGTGTTTACCTGTGGTCACCTGTGGTCACCTGTGTTTACCTGTGGTCACCTGGTGGAGAGCGGCGCAGCTGTGGTTGTTCACCAGAGGAACAGGAGCAGAAACAGGTTTTCATTGTGCGGAGCAACAGGGAGGAGGTGGAGGTGGAGGTGGAGGTGGAGACCTGCTGGGTCTCTGCTCTCCACGTGGCCCCTCAACAATAAGTGTTCCCCTGTCAAGGGCCCTTAATGAACATGCACTCCAGTCAGCCTGTAATCAAATGCAGGAGGTGGTACAGAGCAGTGGCAGCAGAAAGAGACGAGGAAATGGATTGAATCCATTAAAACAGCATAAACGCTGACATGACAGAATAATCAGCAGTCTGCATAAATATTTATTTTATAAAAAATAATCCTCTTAGCTGCTCTTGATTATGATAAATACCTTCATGAGGATGTGATGAGACTGATAAACAACAACAACAACAACAACAACAACAATAATAGTAATGCTACTATATTCAAAAACATAAAGGCTGAAGGGAAAATGAATGGTAAATGAAAACAGATACTGATGTTATGTTATCTCCATATTAATTAATGTATCTACATCAGCTTATGTTGTTGTTGTTTATCAGTTCAGCTCGACTGTAACCTGTATGAATATTGTAGTTGTAGCTTTAGTTGTTGTTTGATGCAGTGATGTGGAGCCAATCCACAGCGCAGTGTAGGTATCAATAAGTTATTGATACCTACACCTGTACTATTGATTGGCAGAGCACTGTTGTGATCTGTGTGTGAGATACCACAACCACAAACTGGGATAACGTGTGTTAAATGCTCATCATTGTGACACAATCCCGTTCATCATGTTTTCCATCCAGCTACAGAATTCCTAACAAAAGGCAGTCAGGCTCGTCACCGGGATAAAAACCCTGTCAGCATGGAATCTGACAGCCTGTTGTTTCCACCTGAGTTTAACGAGCGTCCGTCAGAAATGGCCTCACGTTGCCACAGAGGGACAAGAAGACGGGTCACTATGGAGCCGGGAGAGATGTTGTGTATCCAGTTCCGACATGCCTCGGAAACATGCCTCTGAGATCAAAGCAAATGGGAGGCGCGGTTATTCCAGGGCCGGGAGCCACTGAGCTTCTGCTTTGCATCTGACTGTCTGTTCCCTGTGCAGGATAACGGAGCGACTCATCCCTGATTGGAATTTGCTTTGTAACGATTTTCCCATTTTCCTCCGCTGCACGTTTGAGGTAATGTAGGACAGGAGGAACGGGAAAATCCCGGTGCGGTGGCACAGAGCCACTGCCCGCGCTGCCGCTAGGCCGCACAATGCGGGTTGGCGTGAGGCCGACGTGTATTCAGCTGAGACTCTGCTGTGTTGTTCAGAAGCTGTCATGTTGTCGTGACTGTATCCCCCACAGGTTAGGAATTAATTTGTGCGTGCAGCAACACAACTGTCTCGTCAGAGGAGACTTATTCTGTGACACTGACTGCAGGAGGAGAGGGAGGCCCCATTTATTTATTTATTTATTTATTTACTTATTTATTTATCTGAGAAAATATTTCACAACCAGGTTAAGTGTGTAATTTTTTTTTTTGGATGATAATGGGGGCTGTGTAAAAAAGTTGTTGACGTCAGCGTCAGAAACTTTCCTCGTGATGTTCAGACAGACAGGTGGCGTTGAGATCTCAACGCCACAGGCAGGTGGCGTTCTTCAGGTGTCCCCCGCCCCGTCCCCCCCGTCCACACTCGTCCTGCGCTGAAATGTCAGCGATGATGAGTCCCCTCGACGGCTCGTGGAGAAGAAGAGCTGATTAGCTTATCACTTGGCGAGCAGGCGGCCGATGATTATCGCCTTCAGAGCGGCGCAGCCTGGTGGTAGAAGACTCTTATTAATGGCGGTGTTTGCACGTCGCTGCTTTCCGATCTTTGTGGAATGAAGATGCTTGGAAGCAGTTGTTGCTGTTGCGCTCTAGCGCCTCTTCAGGCAGTTAGTGTTATTGTCGTCATTTCGGTGTTCTCTCCTTGCACGGTGTTGTAGCTGATTCATTGTTGGAACACAACATCTCAAGGCTGAAAATCTCCCAATATTTAACACGCAAAGGTCAGTGTGACCCCAAACAGATGTTGTTGAGTCCCGCTTTGACCCCCACGCAGTCACCTGACCCGGGGGGTCGGAAGTGATTTCGAGCCGCCGCTGTCTGTGGTGTGCAGGCATCACGTCCATTGTGTCTGATGGCAGACAGATTAAATGTCAAGGAGAGTGTGTCCCTGCAGAAGTCGTGTGTGTGTGTGTGTGCGTGTGCGTGTGTGTGTGTGGAGAGGGTTTGAGTGAGGGCTCGTCTTTGTCAAGAGCCAATCGTTGGTATCATGAGCGGGTGATGAAGTGTCAGTAAGGGTGTGAAACATCTGGAAGCTTCACAGGAGTGTTTTTATCTTACAGTATTTTTTCGTGGGTTTGTTTTTTGGGTTTGTTTTTTTTGGGATCTTTTGCAAACACTACCCCAAAATTCCAAAACAGAAAACACAATCAAATGGCATTAAGGAAAAGCAGAGGTTAAGTGGTACGAAAACGACATCCGTGCTGAGTGTGACGATGCTCGTTTAATGTCTCACACTCAGACGTCAGCGACAGTCACCCCCGCCACAACTGACCGCCTCATCGAGAGACTGATTAATGACTCACAACAACACAAACTGCATAGTAAAGCCGCGGGCCGTTAGCGTCTTCAGCCAATTGGTTTGTCATTGTATGCGAGGAAAAGCACATTTTCAGTTTTCACTGATCCGAGAGAGCAGCTCCCCATCATAATCCGCGTTTCTTCCCGGTCGGTCGACAGACATAGTGTTGCGTCATATTGTGCACAATGGTTTGCGACTTTTGTTTTTGTTGTGTAACTGCGTGAATGTTGGTCCTCTTGTGTCTCTTCATGGTCTTGCATGATGCTGTTTGCTAGTTTTTTTCTTTTTTTTTTGGGTGATGTCACAGTTTCTTTAAATAAATTAAAAAAATCCCCATGGCAGCGACCGGGGGGTAAAGGTTAACTTGGCAGGTCACTCACAGAGATTTGGAATCTGTTGTCATGGATACGGCTGGTGTGGATGAGACAGTTTTGCATCTCTTTGTTGAGTTGAGGAAAACAAGATGTTGCACAAAACATCACAGTTATTGATGTCATTGTTGTGCGGCCGTGTGCAGTGTGTGTTTGATGAATCTACCTGTTATAAGGGGGAAGAGGTTGGACTCTGTTGCTGTGGGAGACTCCGTTTGGAATTCATCACTCCGGCAGCCTGGAGTCAGCCGGCAGGCACCTGCGCCTCGTCAGCGCTTTCTTTTTTCTCCTTTCCCTCTTCTGAGGAAAGCTGTTACGAAGCAAATTCCCGGACGCGTTTCCCCCGAAATAAACCACATCATGACTTAACACCTCGGCGCTCTGTCGGAATTCTTCAGCAAACATGTGTCAGTGGGAAGAGGGATTACGGAGTGGCGCAACGGGAACAGGAACTGGGCCATGAATCACAGTGGAGCCGAGCGTGTGGACGGTCGCAGGAAGGTTTCTGCGGTTAGGATTCTCTGAGCCGTCACTGCGCAGTGAAAGGCTTTGTGGATATCACACACACACAGACACACACACACACACACACACACACACACACACACACACTGGATGAATGTGGCCACCAGAGTAAAGAAAACTTCCAGCCAGCGTTTCATACCTTCCTCTCCGTTACCCAGTCTTTTGCTCAGGCTGCTTCTCCTGTTTGTTGGAGCAGGCTTTCTGTGGAATTACCCCCCCAACCCCCAACCCTCCAACCCCCCACCCACTCTTCCTCTCCCTGCCCGTTCTCCTGGGCTTCATTGTTTAGGAAGCAGAGATCTGAGGGAATTGAAGGGAGGAAGGGGGAAGTTTCAAAAGGGTGGAAGTGTTTTAGAAAAACCTCTCACTCTCTCTCTCTCTCTCTCTCTCGTCCCCGTGTGACCAAATGAAAATGGCGTTCAGCGGCGGTGTGGGGGCGAGCAGGGCGGCGTTCAGACACGATGTGTCTCTGTGACATTTTCTGTTGTTCCCATGTGGTCAATTAATAACCATGATGGCGCTGTTTGCCTGCGCGGAGAAGTTGGTCTTTTTCCTCCAGAGTAGATTCAAGGCGACAGCTTTGCTCAAATTGAATATTTTCTTTTTTCCCCCGCATGGACAGTGATAGAAGTCGCGTGACTGAGCGTCAGGTGCTCAGCGAGGGGGAATCGTATCCGGTTTTGGATGAAAAGGAAGAGAAGAGGGTGATTTTGCAGTGTCGGCTGCGTTAACAACAACACGATGCAATCAGCAAACCACAATAACAAGTCTCCTCATGAACCCGCAACAGCTCCACACTCGTGTCTTAGCATCTGGGCTTTCGATATTTTCAATATAAATATCTCACGTTAGCACAATAAAACATCACAGTAACTGAATATGACGGGTGTTAATAAAGTTACTCTGTCAAGGAGTTTTTGTAGTTTGGGGATATTTGAGTACAGTGCTGTCAAAACGATGTGGATTTTGTAGCAAGCTTCTTTTTTTTTTAATCATAATGATTTTTGTTGATATAACCAGTCGTATCCTGTAGATTGGATCATAAGTGAAGGCTTCCTCACGGTGCGAGGAGCCAATCAGATTATTAAAGAACGTCTATTTCCTGCCCTGGTGCGAATGCTAACAACAGAAAGGGCAGGTCATCGTCTTCAAAATGTTTCTCTAGTGCTATTTACAGATCACCTTTTCACCTTTGGTGGCAGCTGGCCCTGCAATAAAACAATGATGGTGTGTGTTCATCATGAAGTAAAGTATCAAACATCAAACCTGCAGCATTTTCAGATCAAACTCGGAATCTGAATCTCGTAACGCGGAAAGTGGAGAAACCCAACCCCTCAAATGATGACGCATGTTAACGTGATTTTAAAAAAAAAAGTTGACAAAAGATCATTAGTGTGTCTCCATAAAGAACCTGATCACTCTGAGATCCCCCCCCCCCCCCCCCCCCCCCCCCCCCACTCTGAGATCCCCCCCCCCCCCCCCCGACTGTACTGTTTCTCACTTGCATCGCTTCAGCCAACAGCGCCGCCTCCTCGCCCTCCTCACAAGCGACTACTGTTCTCGCGGCAGCACATCGCTATGCCAGTCGTGTTGAAAGAGAATTCCGGCCTCATTTAGAGCTACGGCTCATTGGCCTCTGTCTGGTGTACGTCCCCCCCCAACCCCCCCCCCACACACACACCTCCCGATTGCTCTGCGGTGCATGTCAGATGTAATTGCATCAATGTTTTCATTTTTTTCTGTGTGTGTGTACACAGCCTCTGCTGTTATTTCAGACCTGGCCGTGACGAACTCCACAGCCCCTGCGGTTCAAAAGACACGGACGTGGCGATTTACGTTTGTCCGGCCGCGTGTTTCAGGGATTATTTCCTGCTGCTGGAGACCACGTCCACTGACCGTCAGTCACTGACTGACCCGTCAGTCACCGACTTGAAACAGCCAGCCTTAGCTCGGACTGTTTCCCCTTTTCGTTGGTGAGAAGATTCAGGTCAAGTTCTCCTCGACTGGACCAAAGGGACATGAAAGTGTAAAGCAGAACATCTGTCGTCCTCGTAACCGCCGCGTTACCGCGTGTCCTTGTGGTCAATATGTGACTGAGACGAGACTGTGTTCAGTGATGAGTCACTACAGCAGTGATCTGTACCTTGTCGAGCGTCATCAGGTCTGTCACATCTGTCTTCCTGCTCTGTCTTCCTGGTCTGTCTTCCTGCTCTGTCTTCCTGCTCTGTCTTCCTGGTCTGTCTTCCTGCTCTGTCTTCCTGCTCTGTCTTCCTGCTCTGTCAGTGCCAGGTGTTGTGTGGATCACGTTCTGCAGCACTCGTTACTGTCAGACTGTAACGTGAGGTTGCATTTTGTCGCTGTACAGTAGCATTCTTGGTCGTTAATAGCACAACATGTAATTGTGAGTCGTTGTGTGTCTGTAGAGCAGATTTTTCCCTGAGCTACCCCCCCCCCCCCCCCCGCTGATTGTGCTTACCTCAAAAGAACTCCATTAACTAAGGAGTTTGAACTTGGGAATAGAAAATGACTTGTGCGTCTGGGTCTCTGACCTGTCCGCCCACTCATCCCAGGGTCTATTTCCAGGCGCCGGGTTTTTCGGAATGGGGGGTGGTGGTGGTGATTTCTTAGTCCTCAGGGATGCGTCTCGGGATGGAAGCGAAAGGCCTCGACTGTTCTCGTTTCCCAGCTAGCGCGCGTCCTGACGGGTGCCAGACCACCCGCCCGCCCACTTGGCTGCCGGACACAGAGAAAACGGTGCTAATGAGATGTGCGCTGCTCTTTCATGTGTGTCCTATCCGCTCAGTGGGCGTCTCCGCTGGAAGCGTCTCGGTTTCAGGCGGCTAATGGACAAAGTGACCGTGCCTGAAGTGAGCAGTCGAATGGGTTTGGAATTGAATTAAGTGTTATTTTTGGGATGAAAGGCTGCGTGAGGGAAGGACGTTAGGAAGGACGTTAGGAAGGACGTTAATGAGATTGTTTGGAACTTCTCACAGTCGTCATGGTGCTGCGGCCAACGGGACTAGAGAGTTAGCGAGTTAGCGAGTTAGTGATGAGGCTGTGGTTGATTCATGGCTCCAGAAATCAAATTAATCTCACGTCGTCTTTTACAGCTTTTCCTAAACAGCCGGCACACACACACACACACACACACACACGCACACACACACACACACACACACACACACACTCACACACACACTTGACTTGGTTATCGTAAAATATGTCGTTCTATAGTTTCCACAGATTAGTCAGTGGATAGAAATGTGGTTGTTGATGTTGACAGGTTTTCCTGTTTTGTTTTTGTTTTGACTAGTTGGCGTGTTCGTTTAGCGGCGGGGTCACCACATGATCATCACCACGCAGATGTTTTAGCAGTTCCAACCCCTGGTGTCTTCTGCGTAGCGAGGCGCGCGTAATGAGGAGGGGTGTCATGCGCTAATGCCTGACCACAGATCAGTTAATTATGAGCCATGATCAGTCTGTTATCGTCAGCGTATTAACACGCTGCTGTCCAGTCAGAACGCCGCTAGCATTCCTCGCCATTTGTTCAGAAAGAAAGTGTACGGGCATCAGAAATATTCCAACCAGCCATCTGTTTCATGCGTTTGGAGGAAACTCATCTCACAGCGGAACGTCTGCGTTTGAAATGAACGAGCCCGCTGCCATATTTGGAACGGGGTCGGGACAAAGAGAGAGAGAGGGTTAAACGGGGATGGGACAGACAGCAGCTGGGTAATTAATCCAATAAATGATTGTGTTATTAAAACGCTCACAGCAGCAGCGAGATTAAAGCCCGAGTCGCTTTTGATTAATGAGAACCGCGATTAATCAGGTCTCCAGGACCGCGCACACACACACACACACACACACACACACACACACACACACAGGGACGGATGTAAACACATGGGGACACACACCACATAAATACACGTTTAAAAACACTGGCTCCACCTGTGTGTGTGTGTGTGTGTGTGTGTGTGTGTGTGTGTGTGTCTGTATGATTGTGTGTGACTGTTTTTGTTGTGCATTGTCGTCTGCCAGCTGTAGTGATCTGATCTCAGATCAGATCAGTGCAGGTTACATCAGTAGCCATGGTCACACATTCCATGACCTTATAAGGGCGTAAGAGTGAAGTCATGGCGGGTATGTTTAACGTTTACCTCCGTCATCAACTCGTTTCTGAACTCACCCTCTCGTCTCCTGTCGTTTTATCTCTCTCTTCTCTTCTCTTCTCTTCTCTTCTGCTTTGCATTCATCTCTTCTCCCCTTGTTCTCCTTGTTATTCGCCGCCGTCCCTCCATCTCTCATCCTACTCACTGCTCCTCCTCCTCCTCCTCCTCCTCCTTCTTTATCTGCCGTTCATCACCTCTGCTCTCCTCTCTCTGACTCCACGTCCTCACCACTCGACCAATTCATCACGTTCGTTATTCCTCACCGCTCTCACTCAAACTTTCCTCCTTTTTTTTTCTCCTCGTCCCATAAATCTGTCAGTTTGACTTGCTGATCTGCTGAGGAACCTTCTAGAAGCTACAGAAGGTCTCTCCTGATTGGCTGACAGACGACCAAATCCAGGACTCTCCACAAATAATTGTATCGGTTGTGCTCGGTGTCTGTGTGCGACTGCGGTGATCGATATTTGTCTCCCTGTTTCAGATTGTCACCCTGGTCTCAAACAGCGCCTCGTCACATGTTCCTGTAGATGCAGGAAGTAGAGGCAGCAGTGTGCGGGACCCTCCTTTAATCGTCAACACAAATGTCTTCAGGCTTGTGTAGTCTTCAGAGGGGATTGTGTGTTGAAGTCGTATTATACCCAGCACCTCAGTGGAGAAGCCTCCACTGATCTCTGCTTTGTCACGTTGTGAATATAGAGAACAAGACGTTGAACACGGATTAAACGCCCACCTCTGCACGCACACACACACACACACACACACACACAATCACACTTGGCGCTCTGCTGGGGTTTAGCTTCCATTGATTGGTGGTGCTGTTTATATTCATCCCCACAGCAGCAGCCGGGGAGGCGGTGGAAGGGACGCGCGACAGACCATCTGCAGAGTGGTGAGAACAACCAGAGGCCCAGAGCAGAGAGGAAAAAAAGAGGAGTGGTATAAATGGAGAGGGAGAGAGAGGGGGGGGGGGGGGGGGGGGGGGGTTTTTTTGGGGGGGGGGGGGGGGGGGGGGGGGGGGGGGGGTGTCTTCTTAGTGGGAACGATTACCGGTGAAAATGGAATTGGCAATCTGCCCCTTCGTGTCTTCTCTGTGGCTCTGAGCCAGCCGTCGTCGTCCTCCTGTCGTTTATCTCTCTGTCTCACTCTGTTCCCCGCTGCACCTCCTCCTCCACCCCCCTCTTCATCTCATACTTTTCCCTTTTCTTCTCCTCCTGCTTCTCATCTCCTTCAGTCCCGTGTCGCTGCTCCTCTGTAGCAGTGCGTCTCCACTGCTCTGCTTAGAATTGAGAAACACCTCTTTTTTTCCCCCTCCGACCTTTGTCCACATTAAAAACGTCTTGTTGTTGTGGAGACATGGAGCTTTTTGAAGGTCGTCCTCCGACTGGCACTCGACTTCATTCCAGTGCACAGCTGCGGAAACGTGCGAGCTAACCTGGGAAAGAAACAAAATTCCCGTCCGCGCGGATCATCTGCTTTCCCGAAAGACCTCGTCGTGCATCATGTGACAATAACGTCTTGTTGCTATGCTTCTTATGTCGGTTTGTGCAGTACGACAAAACAACAGTCAGTCCTTGTGTGTTGTGTTTGACTTCTATCCCACACTTTGTTATAGTGTTGTTAATTCTGAAAAACAAAACAAAACAAACTCACGTTTTATCCATAATTTATACCAGATATAGAATATTAGGAATAATGATGATGATTTCCGCTCCTATCTGGAACTCTATGAATTCTACGCAAATGAAAATTTGACCTGTAGAAGCTGACTGGTTGTAAATGTGCATCTCTCGCTCTCTCGCTCGCTCTCGCTCTCTCTCTCCGTTCTGAAGGTCCGTCAATGCCCATTTGCCTCCATTGTTTCATTGAACCCTTCTCAACTATAGAGACGCGGCGGCGTTGGCGATTGAGTGAAATAGGAGCGCTCAGGGAAAAAAAAAGAAGCCTTTTGTAACCTAGCAACAATAAGAGCTCCGGAGCAGCGTTTGGAGAATGAGGTCATCAGTGGTTCCGGCACCAGATCAGCAGCTCCAGCATCTTCACTGATCAGTGGAAGCTGCAGCTGATTGATCCATTCAGTCTGAACCATCATGTGACGAGGTTGACTTGGAGATTTGTTGATACTTTATTGGCTGTTTTTTTTTTCTCACACGAGGAAACAGTTGGCGAGTTTCTCACTCGAGCTTAAAAAAAAAAACTCCCACAGGCTTCAGACTGAGTTTCTTGAAAGTTTGTGAGAATGTGGGTGTTTGAACACGGCAGATCTGTGTGTGTGTGTGTGTGTGTGTGTGTGCGTGTGTGTGTGTGTGTGTTATTTTTGTGTGGTTTTATTCATTTATTTCTTTATTTTTTGGTGAATCTGAGTCAGTTAGTCAGTTTGTACTGTTTGACAACGAGTGTTGTGATGTGTTTGTTCAGAGACGACTTTAAAGCTGCTCGTCGTGTTCTGTTTGGTGAATCATCTGCCTCACACACACACACACACACACACACACACACACACACACACACACACACACACACACACACACGTACAAACAGAAACAATCTGGAGCTGCACTGGAGAATCAGAGAATCAGAATCAGAGACGACTAATCGCACATTAGCATGCGGAGGATCATTCTCTTTCCTCGCCTCGTGTGCTCTGTCTGTCTCACTCTCTGTCTGTCTGTCTCGCTCTCTGTCTCACTCTCTGTCTGTCTGTCTCGCTCTCTGTCTGTCTGTCTCGCTCTCTGTCTCGCTCTCTGTCTCGCTCTCTGTCTGTCTGTCTCGCTCTCTGTCTGTCCGTCAGCGTCCTGTCAGGGCCGCTGAGGCCCTCGTTTCACGCTGCCTATGTAAATATTGCTGTAGAATCGGAGATGAGACGCCGCTCTCTGGCGAATCTCTCACTGCCATCTCTCTCTCAGCGCCCTGTCACACGGGCCGACGTATAATCTATCACCCTGACATGCTGTAACCCTCGCCGCCGCCCTCGCCACCACCCCCCCGCCCTCTCCCCCGCCGCCTCGTCTAGGTGCCAGCAGCCAGGTGGGAGCAGATATGTCGGCACCCACGCTCCTGATTCAGGAATCTTAACACCCCCTTCCACACCGTCCCCCAAGGCCCCCCTCCATCTGTGATTTCTCCTTCCCTGTATATGATGTGGTGTGTGTGTGTGTGTGTGTGTGTGTGTGTGTGTGTGAGATACAGGTCAGTAACATAGCGTGAAAGTCTCGACAATATGACCTGTTAGATGTTACCTACACATTCATGTTTACACTGTGCTGCTAATCTGTGTTTGTCTGTGTGTGTGTGTGTGATTACTTGCCAATATACGTGTGTGTGTGTGTGTCTGTGTGTGTGTGTGTGATTACTTGCCAATATACGTGTGTGTGTGTGTGCGTGTGTGTGTGTGTGTGTGTGGACCATTAAGCAGAGGAGTACATTAAGATAATGTATCTCTCCTGACCTCATCTCTCTGCTGCACTGCCTGTGATCAATAACCAGCGCTTTTTGTGTGTCTGTGTGTGTCTGGTTGAGCATGTATGCGTGTCGATAAATTGGTTGTGTGTGTGTTGTGCGCGCGCTCGCCAGGTTGTTGTCATGCTCATCACAAACATGCGATTGTGTCGAGGAGCAGAACTTCCCATTTGTTTTAATGAGGCCTGTCTGTTGTGCAGCCGCTTGTTCAGGTTGTGTTTGTAGTTTTCAATTAGAAAGTCCTGGAGGCATACACAACACACACACACACACACACACACACACACACACACACACACACACACACACACACACACACACACACAGTGAATGCATATGTGATTGATCAAATATTTCTCAATGTGAAACTCAGTATATGTATCTGTATGCTCTGTGTGTGTTTGTGTGTGTGTGCGTGCATGTGTATGTGCGTGTGCGTGTTGTAGCGTGTTGTAGCTGAGTGATTGTGTTGCTGTCCATCATCCATCAGAGTAAACACAGCGTGTCCTAATTACGATGTTGAATGATGATGTATCAACACAACGGCAGCAGCCAGGGTTTGTGATAACGTTGCTGCTTTTGTGTGCGTGTGTGCGTGTGTGTGTGTGTGTGTTTGCTCCTCATCACACTATACATGTTTCAGACAATAATTACATGTGCCACTACAAATAGAACAAAGCAAGATGAAATGTAGTATTAGCTTTTTTTCTGAAGTTTGCAAAATTTTGTCTGATCAATAAAAAAACACAACATTTCTGAGAAATCACACACACACACACACACACACACACACACACACACACACACACACACACACACACACACACACACACACGTGTACACCCTACCCTATAATTTACAGATGTAAGTGTTATTTGTTGTTGTAGTACGGGTGTTAATTGGGTTGTGAGAGGATTCTTTCTTCCACAGTGTTTTACAGAGTTAGTTGGAATTGCGTTAACGTGGCAGTGATAAATAATAAAAGTTGCGGTCACTTTACATCGAAAGTGTGATTTTGTTCCTGAATACATGAGACTGTCATGTTTGTATTTGATTTTGTTCTCGTTGTCTTCAGAGAGGACGTTTTTGCAGTTGAACAACAAGACACAGTGTCGTTGATCAAAAACACACAAAAAAAAACATTTTCCCAGCATATTGGAACTTGTGCGTTTCCCTTCATTGTCGTGTTGATGCTCCTCAGCGTTGTGTGTTGCACATGTAGTGTCAGCATGTCGTGGAAACGAGTGCGGCGTCTTGTTGGCTCTATATTCGATGGTTTTGTGAAATTGGATCCAAGAACTAAGATGGGTTTTGTTTGTGTCGACTTGAGTCAGACTTTAGTCGTCGACCATGATGTGATCATGTTGTTAAGCCTCACTGAATCATACAGTAACGAGCGGCTCCATGACGGACACATTCTCTTTATTGCAGTGACGACGTCACTGTTGCTGAGTCGCCGGAGCGTTGTGTGTGTGTGTGTGTGTGTGTGTGTGTGATTGCACCATGTCCTCTCCGGTCTCTCTGGAGTCTGTGGCAGTTGGGAGTTAATTAAATTTGGTTTGGGATTTTAATGATGGTAATAATTTGCCCTGGGGTTCGTTTGCTGCTCATCGTTCCCATTCCACATAACGTTAAACACATGTGTGATTTACGGCGGGGATCGGCAGCGTGGTCGATCCGGACGTGTCTGATGGGAGCTCACAGAAGACGTTGCTCTGTGCTGCGAGAGTGTGAGTTTAGATTTTGTTTATAAAGTCCAGCTGGAGTTCACCTGTCACCTGTCACCTGTCACCTGTCACCTGTCACCTGACAGTGAGCCAGTCAAAATGTTTATCGATGGTTTGTGTTTATCGACGTTCCACTGTTTTTTCCCACCGCGTTCATGCAACATTTTCGCCGAGCGCAGCGTTTTTGTAGCCGCGGTCACCAGTCAATGTTCAAACATGATAAATCAACATTAAACATAATCTACAGATCATTTCCCATGTGAATCACACACCTGCTACTCGCACAACCTGAGTCGTCCCTGTCCTTATGATTCTTTACATTAAACGTGGACATAACACTTGGTGTGTGGTGATTATGAGTTGACACTGTTGGATTGAAACAAACAAATTGCTTCCTGCTTCGCGTTCGACATGGCATCTGCTCTTCTAAATGATATCAGGCCGTGGTCGATTGATTTCCATAGTGTAGCGAGTGCACTTGGCCTCACACACAGGAGGTTGTGTGTGAGGCGAAGACTCTCATTACTTCCAGTCTCGCTGAATGTTTCTATCACAATATCACAGTAAACCTAATTATCCACGATGGAAATGTCAGACAAACACGGGTTTTGTCATATGAGTGCAGACGGCGACATCACTGAAGGCGCTCCTCCGCTCGTCACGCGCCGCAGGTTTTTAAAAGTATTTAAAAAGCAGATTTCGTTAAAGAGCTGAAAAGAACAATTACATTCAGCGTTTATTCTCCGTTTAGTTGCTGAGTCAGGAAACAGACGGGCAGATAAAAGAATCGTTAATATTCGCCGCCCATTATTAGCTTTGTTTTTTGTACATTATCATACTGAGATGTGAAAATAACAAAGGAACTCACTGTGAAACTGATTTAAAAAAAAAAAACAAAAAAAAAAAACAACAACCCGAAAACACTAAATCATTTTGGGGAACCGACCCAGAGCGCGGAGCTTTTGTTTTGGATGAACGACCTGACGGCCTCCAGGTGGAAGTGGACCCCTCACACCCGGCTGTGACTGTGATTATGTGTAAATCTTAATGTATAGAATAATCAAGGCATTGATTTTCTTTCCTTTAGAGCAAATCTCGAGTCGCGTCGAAGCCGTGACCGTGAAGAGAGCACTCACTGTGGCCGAGACGCAACTGTTGTCTGACACCTGAGTCGGCTGCAGTCGAGACAGTAGAGTGTTAATGTGCGTCAGAGAGGCTACTGGCGGACGCACAATTACACACATACAAACCTCTGCATGCTAACGCACGCACACACCTTTTTATTAGTTTTGTTGTTTTGGTCTAAAACGTTACGTCTGAATTTTCCGGGTTATTTTCCATCTTGACAATAACGTGTGTTTTAGTCGTAAAGCTCGGTGGGCATGTTGGGGTTGGCGCATTGTGTATTTGTTGTAGTGCGTGTTTGTGTCTCGGTTTTGTGCCTGGTTTCAGAATGAATACGCTCAATGCAACACAACTATCAGCCGTGAACTGTGCCTCTATTGTCGTTTGTGGTGTCGACAGAGTGAACCCCTCACCACTACAACACTTAATTGTTCTCGCCCAAGGTTGTTTCTCTTGAGCAGGAAGCTGCACTGTGTCACTATACAAAAAACTGAAAAGGCAAAAACAAAAAGCACGAAAAAAGAGGTGGAGAAAGATAATTGTCGTATATTTAAGCTGCCTTGAAAAATAATTGGAATGGGTGGGGTGATGGCTTTGTCGGAATGTCGAGGGTTAATACCAAGAATCCCAGTGGTCTCTTCCTTCCTTTTCCATAACAACAGCAAAAGACGCAAGAAATGATTCACGCTGATTGTTTTCTCTCTCTCGCTTCCGCTTCCTCTTGCATTTCGAGACAAAAGCGCCAGTGCGTTTCCTGACCTTTCCCTCCAGCACGCCGCCGTAGACGCTGAATAGAATCCGCTTGCCCAGTGAGCGGGGTCTTTTCCTCCCACGGCCACAATGAAGGACAAACACGACGATGTCATAATGTCACTCTTTGTTGAGGAACCGGTGGCACATCAAGATACCAGCGAGAAAATAATCAGGCTCCCGGGCAAAGAACAGTAGCCTGTATTTAGCGTGTAGTGTGTCTGTCTGTGTGTAAACACAGCGCACACAGCGGTTTCCTCATCTCATAGTTTGTCGTTTCTCCTTCAGAAGCGCTCACAGACAGCTGAGAGCTTCGCTGAACCTCTGTCACGTCGCTCATCTCTCTGCTAGTTCATGCATGAAAGAGACTCCAGATCCAGGCCCATGATTTAATTTGGCCGATTAGCGACGCCATCGAGGCAATCACCCGGCTGATGTGCGAGCGGGGCGGGGCAGGGGGGGCCAGGCGGGGTGGGGACACATCTCAACATTGAGGGCAGTGTGTAAATGTCGTGATCCCTGTGAGGAAGTCAAAAAGCAGATTGTGGACGTCTTCGAGATTCCCCCCACTTTTAATACGGTCACGTTGGCGACCCCATGAGGCTCAGTTCAGTTTGACGGCCACCAGTCTCCTAATCTACAGATGCAGATCACACAAAATGACTGAACTGATTAAAATGAGATGAAACGTCTGGTCGCTGGTTTGACCACTGAAACAACACAGGAAAAAGAATATGTTGTGTGGATTGTGTGAATGTGAATTACTTAATAAGATATTTTTAATAATAATAATAATAATAATAATGACCAGTTCTAACCAAATTCCACCTACTGGCATTGGAATGTGGCTCCTCGGGCTGCTCCATAATGTCTGTTTTCACTCTTTTAAAGAATGATGGACGAACCCATCGGCTGCTGAGGAGCATGTATGGTGGTTGGGGAGGTGGGGGTGGGGGGTGGTGGTGGTGGGGGGGGCTGTCAGTTTATAAAAAAGTACCGTTGGACGCGTTGGACCTCAGTCTGCTGGTGTCGGTGGTGAAGAGACAGGACGTAACGTGTGTTTCGTCAACGAGGTCAGTGCCCGGCTGTGATGGAATGTCGTCTCTCTGTCACTCTTCAGTTGAGGGATTGGGTGTGGTCGACCCCTCGTCCACTCTCAAGTCGCACTTCATTGACCTGATTGAGGATTTATTGGTGGGGGGGTGGTGGTGGTGGTGGTGGGGGGTCGTGGTGGTGGTGGTGGTGGTGGGGGGGTCTGCTGTTCAGAGTCAGGCTGGAAGATTTAAAAGATGCAGACCACAGTATAAAACAAAATAGGGGTCAGGGCAGGTCAGAAGCGGGTCAGGCGTGTGTGTGTGTGTGTGTGTGTGTATGTGTGTGTGTGTGTGTGTGTGTGTGTGTGTGTGTGTGTGTGTGTCTGAAGTGGATTAGCGAGTAGCAGAGAGATTCTTTGCCCATTTCCATCTTAAACTGGTGGTGAAAAGTCGCTGGAGAAAAAATAGAGAGAGAGAGAGATGGACAGAGAGAGAGAGAGAGAGAGAGAGAGAGAGATGGACAGAGGTCATGCATCAGAGGTGGTGACCTGCATTTGAACTCATTCTGGTGTCACGAGCGTCTCGGCGTGCTGAGACCCTCGCCTGCGCTCAGACCCTACTCACATAGCGAACATCTCCTCAGCTGCTGGATGGAGGGATAGACGGGGGAATAAGGAGGAGAGAGAGAGAGAGAGAGAGAGAGAGAGAGAGAGAGAACGAGCAGGATGTAAAGTGTGTGTGTGTGTGTGTGTGTGTGTGTGTGTGTGTGTGTGCGTGTGCGTGGAGAGCAGTTGTACACTCGGATCTGTCATGGCTGAATGTTGTTTCTCGGTTTCTGGAAGCGGCTGGGGAAAGGGGGGTCGGGGGGGGGGGGGGGGGGGGGGGGGGGGGGGGGGGGGGGGGGGGGGGGGGGGGGGGGGGGGGGGGGGGGGGGGGGGGGGGGGGGGGGGGGGGGGGGGGGGTTTAGAGGGAGAAGAAGAATGGGGGATTGCAGGAGTCCGTTTGTGCCACAATGAGCAGAACACTGACAACACGCTACGATGGCGCTCCCTGATTCATGGGGGGTGTGGGTGGTGGGTGGGTCGGGGGGGTGTGGGTGGGGTTTAGAGGGAGAAGAAGAATGGGGGATTGCAGGAGTCCGTTTGTGCCACAATGAGCAGAACACTGACAACACGCTACGATGGCGCTCCCTGATTCATGTTATTCCGCAATCTGTGCGGCCTTGAGGATTGTTATTCCCGCTGGGACTGTGGGCTGAGTGATACATGTTCTTGGACTCAGACAAATCAGGAAATACGACTTTAGCACATGTGGCGTTTCATTGTCAACAACTTTGTCAGAGTTATCATGAAGGGGGGAAACAGGCGCTGGGGACGAAGTCTTGGCAGGATGACGAGGATGAGTGATCCCCCCCCCCCCCCTCCCCAGGCATGTTGACCTTTTCCTTCAGGTTTTCAGGTTGAGGTTAGACAGTGAAATCTGACTGTGTGACTTGGACTGACCACACTCAGATTTGTGTGATTTGTGTGTGTCTGGTGGAGTGAGGCCCCTGTTGGCAGGACCCTGTTCACCCACGCACTGGAAGATTCTACGGGAGCGGCCGCGTGCACATTAGCTCAGGTCAGGTTGAGGGACGGCGTCCGGCGTCCACAGGTTGAGAGACGGCGTCCGGCGTCCAGCGTCCAGCGTCTGGAGCTGTGGCCGGAAAACACAGAAAAACCAAAACAAACCAAGAACAGCTGAATGTGGCTGAGAGTCGTCACACAACACAACTGTACATGTGTGTTCTTCTCTCAGTTATTACTGTGCAGTCAGATCATCACACACACACACACACAGACACACAGACACACACACAGACAATAGCTGTGCCTCAGGCAACGCCTCATGACTCTGTTCTTCCTCATGCTGCTTTTTCTCCCCTTTCCCTGCCACCTGTCAAATCCCCTTCTCTCTCTCTCTCTCTCTCTCTCTCCTCCAGACCCTGTTTACCTCCTTCTCCTTTATATCCCTCTCTCTTTTCATTCTAATTTGGTCTCGTTTTGTTTGACTGATTTTCCAGTTTCTCTGTTTCTCATATCCCTCGTTCATCCCCCTCCTCCCCCTGTGTTTTATCTCTCCTCCCTTTTTCCTCATTCTCATTCCCATTCTCTCATCCTGGTTCCTCCTTGTCATCTAATGCACGTCTCTCTCTCTCTCTCTCTCACTCTCTCTCTCTCGCTCTCGCTCTGCCTCGCCGTGCAGCTGTTTGTCACCAGTCGAGACCACTTCCATTTCTCTCTCTCTCTCTCCCTCCCTCTCTCTCCCTCTCTCTCTCTCCCTCTCTCTCTCTCTCCCTCTCTCTCTCTGATTGTGAGATTTTCCTGTGTTGAGTTATGAAAGAAGAAAAGAAAAATCAAGCCTGAATCAGTGTGTTGGTTTGTGTGTGCATGACGTTCAGTGTGTTTTAGATTGCGTCTCTTTCTTTGCCGACGATCTGTGTACTCTGTGTACTCTGTGTACGTCACTGCAGTATTCCTGCGTACCGCGTCACCTGTCAGTCAAACTGTGGGTGGCGCTGTAGTGTCTTGAGAGAAAAGTCGTCGGGTCTTTATTTGCTCCTCCAGGAAGCTGCTTACTCAGCAACATCGCGGTGATGAGCTAACACGTTAGCGAAACCCGTTCAGCTATTTCAGCTATTTAAGACTACTCTGTGTTAACTGCAGTTTTAGCTTTGTACGGTCCGAGTCGAGTGTGTGTGTGTGTGTGTGTGTGTGTGTGTGTGTAATACGTATGTATATAATATGTATGTGTGTGTGTGTGTGTGTGTGTGGAGATATTTGGAGCAACAGTAGAAGTGGATGGAAACTCCCGGCCGGTGCCATAAAGCACACAGGGAAACAGTAGACGGGTGATAAGCGGGAAAGTGGAGAAGTGGAGGATGGAGAGAGAGAGCAGGGAGGAGGGGACGAGGGGGGGGACAGGGAGGAGGAGGAGGGGGGGGAGGACAGAGGGAGGATGAGCTGCTCTCAGGAGTCATCTTCTCCCTCAACAGGAGTACTTAAGGCTCCATGGATTATTAATGGCCTATCTCTGAGGAGCGACCCCCCCCCATTGCCCCCCCATCACCCCCCCTTCCCTCATGTCACTGTTCCACCTCCCTCCACCCCCCCCACCCTCCACCTCCCACCCTCTGTGTCTCATCCCGCTCATCTCCTCCTTATTGTCTCGTTTTCGTCCTCCCACGTCGTTACCTGTCCAGCTCCTCACTCAGACCCACCGCCGACTGTTTTCATCTCACCTCCACCACCACCCCCCCACCACCCCCCACCACCACTCCATTCCAGGGTCGTCCAGTTCACCGTCTCATCGTTGTCACCACTCCGTTCCAGGGTCGTCCAGTTCACCATCTCATCGTTGTCCCATGGAGGACTGTCTCCCTCTCTCAGCCCTCACCACAGGGCGACAGGTGAAACTTCCCTTATGAATCAGTTTGTTCATCATAAAGTCCTAAAGCAGAGGTCTTCAACAGGGGGTCCGCGACCCCTAGGGGGTCCGCAGAGGTACTGCAGGGAGGTCGCAAAAGTTTTGCACTATAGGACCAGTTTAATATAAAACACAATTTTATACATGAGTAGGGGGTCCCTGCTCCATCTCTCCGTCAGTTTGGGGGTCCTTGGCCTGGAAAACGTTTAAGACCCCTGTCCTAAAGGATTCTGGGATAATTCGCCCCCCTCCCCCCGCGCCATCCATTAGTCAGGTCTATCAGGTCCTCACTGTGAACTCACGCTGAGACCGGTTGACATTTGGAAACAGACTCATTTTTCATCATGGCTCCGCCCCCTGCGTGATGTGGGCGACAGTTCCCCACCACGTAACGCACGTCCCTCTTTACCTTCTATCCCCCCCCCCCCTCCCCACCACCACCACCACCACCACCAGCTGCCATCATCTCATCTCTCGACCCACAGCGTGTGTCAGGTAGAGAGAGAGAGAGAGACAGCGAGGGAGGGAGAGAGAGAGAGAGAGAGAGAGCAGTGTGTATGAATTGTTGATGAGAAACTCGTTTAACCTTGGTTCAGTTAAAGCAGCGTTAGAATCAAACACAGCCCATAATGATCAGGAGGCTG
Source organism: Trinectes maculatus (assembly GCA_016785345.1). Lineage (NCBI taxonomy): Eukaryota > Metazoa > Chordata > Actinopteri > Pleuronectiformes > Achiridae > Trinectes > Trinectes maculatus. The sequence goes on from JAFBJQ010002196.1 coordinate 102,944, forward strand.
CTTCACCTGCGTCTTTTGACACAGCCCACGTGCGAGTGCGTGTGTGTGTGTGTGTGTGTGTGTGTGTGTGTGCGCTTAAGGTTGTAACCTCCTTGTCTCTACTGTTTTGTGCGTTGTTGTGTATATTCCTCTTCTTGAATGGCAACTTTTAGCTTCATTACCACCAGATTTACACCTCAATGCAACAGTCTCACTTCCAGACACACACACACACACACACACACACACACACACACACACACAGCATACGCTGGTTTTAATAGCCCGTGAGTGAAAGTGTCAGTGTTTGTGTTGTGTTTCTGAGAGAACCATCATTCTCTCTCCTGTTCCTGCCCGTCTTTTCATTTCACCAACACACCCTCTCTCTCCCTCACTCTCTCTCTCTCTCTCTCTCTCCATGCTCTCTCTCTCCGTCCACTTTACTTGTTTCCTCTGAGTCGTCCGCTCTTTAGCGGAGATGCTCTTAAGCTCCTTGTTTTCCTCCTGCGCTCCGTCTCGCTCGCTGTCGGAGCAAATTGCTTTGGATGATGCATCCAGGTTAGAGTGCCCTACTTTCTCCTCCACCTCACTCCTCTGGAGCTCTCTCCTCCTCTCCCCTCCTCTCTCCTCCTCTGCCCATCCACGCCTTTATTTATTCAGATGGGAAGAGAGAGGGGGGAGAGAGAGAGATAACAAGTCAGAGGATAAGGGGAGGAAAAACAGACTTTAAGGACGACATATTGAGTGTCGGAGTCTTGTTGCCTACTGAAACAGCTCCTGTTGAACCATCACTCCAATGTATTTATTATTATTTATTATTTATTTGTTATTATTAATCATTATTATTCATTATATCATCCATCATACATCACACACACACAGACACACACACACAGAAGACATTTGTTCAGATAATGTTGACGTTCCTGTGTACACATCTGTGTGCATTAAATAACTGAGGATAAAGCACCCTCGTTTGAACATTGAAAAAAAGTTCATTAAAATTGATTAGCTGATTAAAATCATTAAAAATGTTTCTTTGCTCCTCTACAAAACTCTCAGTGATGGATTTTGTAGAGTGGATGCAGGAGAGATTATTGTTTCCGGGTGACCTTTACCTGAAGGTCAAGTACACGTGAGACAGATGGAGTTAGGGTCGAGGTTCTGTAAAGACCGCACCTGAAAAAGCTTTGAAATTTGCATCACTCGGCCTTTTCCTGAATATGATACTGAACAATCGTCCTAATGAGCTCATTAAGGTCTGAGACCCTGAGAGCTCAGAGCTCAGGATGTGGAGCCCGCTTCCTTTTATTTACACTGTGTGTTTTACTCAGTTAACTCACATCTGGACATACACTTTAAGTACACACAGTATATCTGACTCAGCATTGGCAGAGAAAAGAGGGATTGTCCGATATTATCGGCCGATATTGGCATTAAAATTGAATATTGGAAATTATCGGTATCGGTTTTTACTTTTTTAATGACACAACTTTTTCACAACATGCAGTGTCAACTCAAAAATGTCAAAATATGTTTTGTTTTGTTTACTTTTGTTTGTTTACCTGAAATGACACATATATCGGTATCGGTTGATATCGGTATCGGAAATTAATAGTTGGGCAATATTGGTGTATTAGATATTGGTAAAAAAAGAGCCAATATCGAACTTCCCTAATTCATCCCTATATAAATTTGTGCTGTGTCATAATGCGCAGACTTTAAATTCCAGTAGTTTCCCCAGGTGTTTTGGTGCAGACGCACTAACAGTCATTTGTCTTGTTGTTGTTGTTGTTACTGTCGGTGTTGTTTTTGTCGGCTTGTCTCCTGCTCATACAGACATGCAGCGTCCATGGCGAGCTGTCGGAACATGTCAGAACACGAGGAGACAGAACTAGTAACGTCGTTAGTGTGCCGTAAAATCTTAACCTGACACGTCTGTACAGTCTCTGGGGCACCTGTGATTCCGGTGAATTCCATGATCCCCTCGGAATGTGTCTAATGAGACGCAGAGGTCAGAGGGAAATTCATTAACGCTGCAGCAGGAAGGGCTTTTATGCAAAGAGCCATTCTGCTTATCAGTCGAAATCCCAAATTGGGGCCGCGACAGAAAGGAGCGTCACATTCCCACTAATTGGAGCGCCGCAAGTTCAGAACTTGTAAAAACTGAGTGGAGGAGACGGTGTGAGAAATGGCGCCGGTTAGTTTCAGGGAAAAGGGGTTTTGCATGTGAGAGAGTTGGATGTGATGTCGGAACCCGATGGCGGCGTTCCTGTAAGGTTCACTCAAACCGGAACGCCGCAGGCAGAAAAGAGTTAAAGTGATGATTGTAGGTATTAGCTAAACGGCATTTGTGCGGGGCTTGTGTTCACTCAGCAGTGAAAGGCCACCTCAGCAGGAAGGCGTTGAGGCGAGCGGCGTGGCGAGGAAGAGAAGCCATTGAGAATAATGGAGCTCCACAATTAGCACTTTTATCAGGACACAACGATACAACGACACAACGACACAACGAACAGAGCAGGGACGCACGTGCAACCAGGCCCAGAAGTCGCCGCCTGACTACTGCCGCAGCAATAACGCCATGACGACGAGGGAAGAATAAAGATGAACGTGGGTTTTGTTTGTCGCTTTCCATTTTGCGCCGGTCGCGATGGTTCGACTCTCTCTCGCTGGTTGTGTCCGAGCAGCGTTTTACACGTTGAACGCCGGCGTTTCCGGCGAAGCAGAAGAACATGGCAGTCAGTGAGGATATCGGCGGGAGACTTCCTGCATCAGCGTCATGGAGCTGCTGGGTCCAGTCCACCTGTCGGTCACGGTGCCGCCGGCAGAGACACAGTTAAGGTGCAGGTCTCTTTTGCTTTCCAGCTCAAAATGTGTCTTAATTTGTTCCACTTAGCCGTGAGAGCTGCTCTCGACCTGCCACTGGAAGACTAACGAGATAAATTACAGCGGCTCCAGAAGACACGCCGCTAAAACTCACAGTCCTCATTCATTATCGCTCCCTAGCTTTGTGCTGTGAATCGCACGGCCGCAGACAACGGCAGGTCACGGGGGTGATGGTTAAAAACACACACACACACACACATTGTGCTGTAAGAACTTTGATGTGGCTCCTGCTCCAGCTAATACATTATACAGGAAGCTCTGAAAGACCCCGTTCCACAGGCGTCTCCCACTCAATCCATCCTGCTGTTTGTTCCATGTTGGTGACCTTGGGGGCCATTAGCATTAGCATGGATTAAAGGCTGCCTCCAAATAGTGACGTGTCTCCTGATGTCTCCTCCAGTGACGCGAGGGCAGACAACGACAATATTATATTATATTATATTATATTATATTATATTATATTATATTATATTATATTATATTATATTATATTATATTATATTATATTATATTATATTATATTATATTATATTATATTATATTATATTATATTATATTATATTATATTATATTATATTATATTATATTATATTATATTATATTATATTATATTATATTATATTATATTATATTATATTATATTATATTATATTATATTATATTATATTATATTATATTATATTATATTATATTATATTATATTATATTATATTATATTATATTATATTATATTATATTATATTATATTATATTATATTATATTATATTATATTATATTATATTGTGGCTCCTGCTCCAGCTAATACATTATACAGGAAGCTCTGAAAGACCCCGTTCCACAGGCGTCTCCCACTCAATCCATCCTGCTGTTTGTTCCATGTTAGTGACCTTGGGGGCCATTAGCATTAGCATTAGCATGGATTAAAGGCTGCCTCCAAATAGTGACGTGTCTCCTGATGTCTCCTCCAGTGACGCGAGGGCAGACAACGACAGCCTCCCGCTCGCGAGGTCCGTGTGAAAGTGTTCGGGTTGTCGTGTGAGGTTTGAGGTTCACACTGAACCGGTTTACACCATCAGGATAGGATAGGATATCATAGAATAGAATAGAATAGAATAGAATAGAATAGAATGGAATAGAATAGAATAGACATGCGTTATTGATCCCTGAGGGAAAAAGGACATAAGAAATAGAACGATGAAGATAAAAAACAGAAAAATGTCAAGTTTTATACGATATGTACATGGTATAAATATAGAATGATATTTGATAATAGTGGTGGTGTGTAGTATTGTGTTACAGTTTTGTCTCCAGCCGTTTGGAGGAGTTTGCTGTGTGTTGTTGCTGTTTCCAGGCCTCGAGGTGATCGCAGCGTATTATAGGATATTATTATACGCGACCGCAGCAGGTGTGATGTAAAGATGCTTGGCAGCGTGGGGCGCGATGGACTCTTCCATTATGGACACAGTGAGAATGGCCTGAAGCAGGTGTGTAACTGTGTGTAACTGTGTGTAACGCTTGTTTCTTCGTATGGGAATACGAATAGGGACTGATTTCTTATTGTGTAGTCACAGTGATATCTTCACCTGGTCGTTGATTCCGTTCGTCCCTCCGCTCATAAGCTGCAGAGACGGCGGTTTGTACTCGTGCTACTTTTGCTTTTTGCGTGATTGCGTGTCGGCGCCGTGGAGGAACGCGTGTGTGGTTGAGGTCCAGTCGCTCAGTCTGCTCAGCTGAAAGAGTTCTGATGTGAACAAATGTGCGCTAATGTGTCATTTCACCACACAGTGCACACCACTGACACCGCCGCCAATGACCCTGACACTGGTCGACGCTGCTACACACACACACAGACACACACACACACACAGACACACACACACTCCCCTCTGATTGTATCATCCAGCCGAGTGGAGGGTTAAATCTAGTCTTTATGTGAGTCACATGTTCTGAGGGAGTTGGACTGAAGTCTTGTTCTTTCATAAGTTGTGTATTTAAATGTTTAAACTGTACAACACTGTACAAGATGCCATATATATGGTGTAGCGGGGATACACACAGAGGGTGGATGCTTTGGATTTGTTCAGGATCGAAAGCAAATAAATAATAATAATCAATAATGATGGTTGAATCATGTGGATATGAATGTTCAGATGCTGGATGTTTCAAAGCAGGAAACATCATACTCCAGATGTTTCATTTCTTTAATTTCCAGTTTAGACCTGTTTCCTAATGAAGTGCGAGGATCAGTGGTGGAAGATCTGTACATTCAACACAGGAAGTCAAATATTTGAAAGTTCCCTTATTAGTTTTCCCAAGCCGGATTGGAATGGTATTCCTGACACACCAGCTGAGAACATCTTTGTTTTGAATGCACTGAGGCAAAAGCGGCAGCGGCGAAAATGCAGCAGCACATGTGCGTATCCGCCGGCTGATTGGACGTCCTGCAGTCGACAGCGGAGTAAAGTGTTTGAGTGAGTGAGTGAGTGAGTGAGCGAGCGAGCTGCAGTAGCAGCAGACTTCACACGCTGGAGGAATAACACACTGTGACTGTTCTGTTAGGCCTGGTGACTACACTGCACCTCATTAGACTCACTGTACGGGGCGACTGCAGGCTGCTGTCAGTGTGTGTGTCTGAGTGTCTGAGTGTGTGTGTGTGTGTGTGTGTGAGAGAGAGAAAAACTTGTATATGTGGATCGCTTGTGAGTCTCTTATAGTTTTGACTTTGCCAAAGCGGCTTGATGAGGAATCAATGTGTTAATTGATACATTTATTGAGTGTAATTATTCGGTGTATGTAATAACTTCTTCCTGGTTCCAGCATATCTTTTTATTCTTTGACACAAAATATCTTCTTCTGTCTTCTTGGACTATTGGTTGAACATGATATAGATATTTTATAGATCACCCTGCTCTTTTAAAATGTATTCCTTATTTTAAAATTTGTAGAATACATTAATCATACAAGTATTATGATTATTATTGTTGTTGTTGTTGTTGTCATCATAGTATTTGAGATTAAATTGCGTAGTACATTGACAATAATTAGTGACATTATCCTTTGTGTGAATTTAGGTGTGACTTCTTGCAGACATGTTCACACACACAAAAAAAAAGTCAACCCATCAACCCGTCAACCTGTGTGTGTGCGCGCGCGTGAGTGTGTGTCTTTGTTTCACGGTGACACAGACACACACACACACACACACAGACACACACACACACACACACACACACAGACACACACACAGACACACACACAGGGTGAGCTGCTCTTTCTCCGTCTCGTGACTTCAGTGATCATCACAGCAGATGTGTGTTGTTAATTTATCCTGTTGCCTGTGTCCTGTGTTATTTGACACTTTGTTCTTTTGCAACGTGAAAACCTGAAACACGTCTCTTTTTTTATTTCTCTGTAGCGTCGCACAACACAACACAACACAACACAACACAACACAACACAACACAACACGACACATCACGACAACACAGAACGCGTGACCACGTACAGACTCTGTATCTGTTCACATTAGTCAACGGCGCGTTAGCGGAGAGATGAACAGCAAAGATCAATGTCCCTGAACCCTCTGCTGAGAGATGTCTGTATAATGTGGACGAAGTCACACTCCATAACCTTCTCTCTCTGTGTGTGTGTGTGTGTGTGTGTGTGTGTGTGTGTGTGTGCCACCACACAAGTTTATTATTATCATTATTATTATTCCTGCTCAGAAATATTTTACATTCATCTCTAAGCATCTATAAAATACAGCAGGTGTGTGTGTGTGTGTGTGTGTGTGTGTGTGTGTGTGTGTGAAAACACATCCGTATCTGCAGCCAAAAGGCAACTGACAACAGCAAATAGCTTCTATTTCAGTAATATCTCCTAATAGGTTTCACTCTCAGCGCTCGTGTGGGTAATTGTGTGTCATTATGTTGTCGGCCGCCTGCTTTTACCTCACGGACCCGTTGTGACCACACTGCTGCTGATGTTGTGTATTATTTTTTCACATTTTTTGTTGGCCACCGATACGAGAGGCCGCGTCAGATTCTCATGATTCCTCTCCATTTATCCCGCTCCAGCCGGAGACGTAGTCTTTTCCAAGTCAATGGATTCTTCACAGATTCGGCTAACATGGCGACGACAACAACGACGACGACGAGCACAGCGGCTCGGTACGTGAACAGAAAACATGATTTCTTTCGCGGAATAGACCTTTAGAATAAAACACTGGATGGATGGAACCAGGAGGAATTCACTGTGTTTTGTTTCCATGCGTTTGGGTTGATCATTTATTTGACTTAATGATAACGATGAAGTCAAATCAACTGGAGCTGTGGCACTGACAGAAACCTAAAATATGCACAGCTGTTGTTGTTGTTGTTGTTGTGGAACAGTGGAAGTGTATTGTTTGGGGGGGGGTCTCTGATGGAGTCAGACCAGAGTCAGAAACAGGTCTGGGATTATTTATTTTCTCGCCCACGTCAAGTGATTCATGAGTGTTTTCAATGAAAACTAAAAAAAACAAACCCAAACAAACACACAAAAATAACGAAAAACATTTCAGAGTAAATTTCCAGCTATGAACTGATGAATAACATCTGACTCAGGATGAATCACTCTGGACCTTTTGCTTTCACTGGTGCCTTTCTTGGCGAATGGGACCTGTATTTACTCCTCAAACCCAAAAATCAACAGTCAGAAAATTCACCTGCTGTCACAGTATTCAAAACCTCCATGTGCACGGAGAAATAGATTATTGATCGTCATGTGACATGGTTGATGGATCCAAGGTCTACGATTTTATATGTGTGTGTGTGTGTGTGTGTGTGTGTTATAGTGTGGTACATTCTGGTGCTTGTTAGTGGGATCAATTAATACCAAAGGTGTTTTTTGTAAAGAAGCCAAGCGGATGATCGGATGTAAACGTGGATGTGGTCATAGGCGTCACTGATGATGCCTGACAGATGATCAGCTGACTGACAGGTGATCAGCTGACTGACAGCGTTGTGTGTGGATTATGTCCACTGGCAGAACATTAATGGAACTGCAGCAGAGATACAGATCTGATGCTCTGAGCCGGCGTCGTATCAAATTGACGATCGATCGGTTCCTGCTGCTCGTCGTGCTGACTCAAAGGAAATCAGATCCAATCACAGCCACTGCTCTCAGAAGCTGTAAAACCGTCACGTCCCGTACAGGAGCCGCGGCGTGAGGTCACGTGATCGGGAGGTGGCCCCGGTGAAGAGCGGTCAAATTCCGATGTCCGTCGTGTTCAGTCGAGATGCAGATGTCATCACGAATGCTGAAATTTCTCATCTTTATAAATCTCATTTTTCACATCCGTGAAAATAAAAGCAAACGTGGCTCATCCCTCTGCTCCACAACTTCACGGACGTGAAGTTGTGGAGCAGAGGGATGAGCCACGTTTGCTTTTATTTTCTCTGCTCCACAACTTCACGTCCGTGAAGTTGTGGAGCAGAGGGATGAGCCACGTTTGCATTTATTTTCAACAGCGCCATATTTCAATAAAGCAAAACGCGCCTCTCCCTCGAATGAAATCGACTTTTATCGTGTCAACCACCCGCGTAATTTGATTTTCAGACGGTGACGGAATCAGCGCCTGTGAATAATGCAAAGTAAAAACCAGCTCGGTCCTGTGTTAATTTCAGCGGCTGTGTATTAAAGCGCAATCTCTTTGTCGTCGGCAGCAAAACGTTAAATGCAAATTAAGCGACTGGCTACAAGTAGAGACTGTTTAATGACCTGTTTTCCAACAACCCCTCGCTAAATATTGAAAAACGGAATAATTGCAATAAAGTGCTCAAAGCACAAACAAAGACGGAAAAACACGACCGGCTTCATGCTATTCAACGAATCAATTTCCATCAGCGTGCGTTTGAAGAGGAATGAAAACAAAAAGTTTCACGTTTGTTATTTTGTTCAGACTCCGTTGGTCAAACGGGGTCGAGTCTCGGCCCGGTGTGACCCCGGGGTCAGTGTCGTGACCGGGTCACTGTCGAGTGTGATGAAGCCAGAACCCAACACCTCATTAGCTGCGCCTCTCTCCTCCACACAAACGAAGCCAAGACATGAACGGAGCAGAGCTCAAAGACGCTTCACACCAGACAGCGTGAGGGGAAACCGATGTCATGCACGTTAGCATCTTTAGCAGCCTTGGTCCTGCAGGTGGTCTCAGTAAATCAGAGGCGGAGGGGGGCGTTGTTGTAGATGTGGAATTGACCTGGTTTAAGTTGATGGCGAGCTCAACTATTTGAAACATCCAGCTTTTCTCCGGGAACACGTTTTAAATGCGACATTAGTGAAAAAGCCGGTTTTTCCCAAGAGGCTCGTAAATCGTTCCAGGCCCCAGGAGTGAGAGGCGTAAAAATGCTGTTCTGCCAGATCGAGACGTTCCGACTGAAGATGATCCGTCCAGAAGGAACCGGAGAAAGTGTTTGACTGAGGTGTTTGACATGTTGTCTACACTTTGTACTTCCTGTGAGGTTATGAGATAAGTCTGTGATCCAGCATGCACAGAACTGATGATAATGATAAAAACTATTATGATTGTTATTATTATTATTAGTGTACTCTCTAAACTACTAAACAAAGAGGAAACCTGCAGTGGAGACTGAAATGTTGCCGTTTCCTTGGTGACCTCAAGAGTCGGCATAGCAACGAATAAACCAGATGCTAAGAAGGTTTTTATGGGAACAACTTTTTCCCAATCAAACAGTCGCCACAGAGTCAACAGATTAATCAGAGCCAATCGGTCTGTGCTGCTGTGTGTGTGTGTGTGTGTGTGTGTGTGTGTGTGTGTGTGTGTGTGTGTGTGTGTGTGTGTGTAAAAACTATTATGATTGTTATTATTATTATTAGTGTACTCTCTAAACTACTAAACAAAGAGGAAACCTGCAGTGGAGACTGAAATGTTGCCGTTTCCTTGGTGACCTCAAGAGTTGGCATAGCAACGAATAAACCAGATGCTAAGAAGGTTTTTATGGGAACAACTTTTTCCCAATCAAACAGTCGCCACAGAGTCACATGATTACACACTGTGTGTGTGTGTGTGTGTGTGTGTGTGTGTGTGTGTGTGTGTGTGTGTGTGTGTGTGTGTGAGGGGTTTAGAGGAAATCCTGTTGGAGCTGGGATAAATAACAGGAGGTGATACAGGACGTGAAACAAACGCACACAAACGCACACAAACGAACAGAGGCTGGATTCAGGAGCGAAGTGAGGAACGTCAGTGGAAACTGTGTGTGTGTGATCTGTGACCTGTGACCTGTGACCTGTTGTGACCTCCCTGTGGTAGCTGCTACAACCCACCGTTAAATGTTTTTGTCCCCGAGCTCAACATGAGTCAACAAACACACAACATGTCTCAGACTCGGATAGAAAAATACTTGGATGTATTTTTATTTTTAAAGAGAATTTTGGTAAATATTAATGTGGCAAACCGTTAATATTCAATATGAATACTTAAAATAAAATATGATTGAATGTCATTTACAAACCAACATTGAGACAAAGTTAAAATAGAAACGTCTCATATTGTCCCCACAGGTCCACAGATTCCTTCCAGTGTTCCTGAGCTTCCGTTCAGGTTCCTCTCTGGTTAGAACCTCTGTCAAAAGCCTCGTCAGGTTTTTGTTTTGACAGAAACCACGCCCCCCACCAGGAAGTGTAGTGTGTCACGTGGAGTGGTTCCTTTCTGCTAAAACCTGTAACGATCATTTACTTCATCCCTCGCTCCTCATCTCTCCTGCACTTTAATTATCGACTCTCTCTCCGCCTCCCAGAATTGAGAGCAGCCCAGAACCGTCGTCTGAATAACCGAGTATTTCCAGGAGTGACTCCGGTCGTAAAAGAGTTTGAATCGTAAGAGATTTGTTTTCATCACTTTGAAGCGGATGGCGGGTTTTTCCCTCGTTAGCTCCTGGTCTATTGAGGCAGCTGTCAGTGGAGAAATTGGTGTTTTTACCTCCTGGGTGATGGATTTCTCTCCGTGTGCCGTTGTTGTTGTTGTTGTTGTTGATGCGGGTGCTAACAGCCAGCTACAAAAAGAGAGTGCGCGCTCTTTGATTTGGAGGCTGTGACGCCGGGACCTGATGTTTACTGCCGATGCTTCAAGATCCTGGTGGGGGTGGGGGGGGCTGCCATTGGAGTTTATGACCTGGGTTAGGTGGTGTCATTCGTCACCGTGTAAAGGAACAAGACAAACTGATCTGGAGGTGCGGAATAAAACACGCTCCGATTCTGTTTTTGTTTTTTTTGTTTTTCCCGTTTCACTCCCGTATTGTCAAAGTTCATTGAGTTGTGTTTGTCTCATCCGTCATGGCAGGCGTTTACAGGAAGAGGGCAGAGGTCACATGTTGAGCTGACAGAGTATGATTCGTCCTTAAACCTCTGAATTTGCCCCAAGCTTTTTCCAACTCTGAGAGGAACTTCTGATATTCCTCACTCCTGATATTCCTCACTCCTGATATTCCTCACTTCTGATATTCCTCACTTCTGATATTCCTCACTTCTGATATTATATTATATATAATATAAATAATATATAAATATCA